>JAJLUN010000090.1:0-61769 GCA_030564365.1 Blastobotrys arbuscula | reverse complement strand
AAAAAAAAAAAAAAAAAAATGTCCAAACGAACTAACGAACCAAGTAACGGGTCAACCCACCCGGAACCAAAGAAACAGAAAGAAGATATTACAGAATCCTTTTCAAAAGAATTGTTTGGAGAGGAACGGAAAGAAGGGTTGAAAACGTTTATTAAAGAATCAGGGCCATATAAACATGGTGTTATTAATCCATTAATTAATGATGAGTTATTAAGAAAAGTCCGACAAGAAATTATTGATAACATTCAATTCACCAAAAAAGAAACTGACATTTATAAAGTTTTCCAAACTGGGGATTTGGCCAATTTATCTGGGTTAGATAGTGATGAATTGTCCAAACTATCTCACTTGAATAAACTAAGAAATGCATTATACTCTCAAGAATTTCGACATTATTTATCGTACGTTACTGGTAGTGGGCCGTTATCAGGGGTTAAGAAAGATTTATCCATTAATGTATATCAAAAGGGCTGTCATTTACTAAATCACGATGATGTTATTGGTTCTAGACGGATTAGTTATATTTTATATTTATCAAATCCTGATGAAAAATGGGAACCAAAATGGGGCGGTGCATTACGATTGTATTCAACTTTGAAACCAAATATCCCAGAGACTGATTGGACATTGGCCATTCCTCCACAATGGAATCAACTAGCCTTTTTCACAGTTCAACCGGGGCTAAGTTTCCATGATGTTGAAGAAGTGTTTGTTGATAAACCTCGTATGAGTATTAGCGGATGGTTCCATATCCCACAAGAAGGTGAAGAAGGGTTCAAAAAGGGGGAACAAGAAGATGTTGAAGCGCTAAGTTCTTTGAAACAGTTAGAAAGTAAAGAAATGAGAGATTTGGATTTCCCAAAGAGAAATTATGACCCAGTAGAGGAACCAGAAGAAGATGAAGAAATAAATGAATCTGAATTAGAAGAGTTGAAAAAGTTTTTAAATTCCAAATTGTTGGAAAATGATTCAATTGAAAAATTGAACAAAATGTTTTGTGATGAAAGTTCGATCGAAATTAGAGATTTTTTGAATGATAAATATGCATCATTGTTAAAAAAATCTATTGACGTTGATGATTTACAATATAAAGTGCCACAGACTTCAAAAGAAATTCCAAAACCATGGGATATTGCCAGACCTCCTCATAAAGCACGATATATGTATTTGGATAATACCAAAGAAACAATTGAGCCAACTGAAGATTTCGCTGCGCATGTTGAAATAACTAATTTACGAAACTTTTTCAAATCTCCAGCATTCATCAAATGGTTGGCTAAAATCAGTTCATTAACTCCAACTGGGGCTTGGGTTTTAGCTAGAAGATTCCGACCTGGTTTAGATTTCACTCTAGCCACCACGCATGAATCTGATAAACCTGTTTTGGAAGCTACTTTGGGGTTAACACCAAGCAAAGGGTGGAAAGATGGCGAAATTGGTGGCTACGATTTATGCATGTCTGTTGATGAAGAAGATTCTTCTGATCCAGCGGTTTATAAAGGTGCTGCTAATGTTACTGCTGCTAATGATGAAGAAGATGATCCAGTATTGTTGAACAACCACGCTGATTGGAATGTATTTTCATTAATTGTACGTGACCAAGGTATTCTACGGTTTGTTAAATACGTTTCTAAAAACGCTCCTGGGAGTCGATGGGATATATCTGCCGAATGGACAGTAAAAGATGATGAAGAAGATGAAAACGAACAATAAATATTACCTTTAAAAACTATGTATAAACTATAAAAAAAAAGAAAAGAGGAAAACTTAAGAAGATTCTCTTGTCTCTCTGTATTTATTTTCTTGTTCAGTTTGTAATTCTTCGATTTCAGGAACCAATTGTCCCAAAACCTCACTGGCAGCTTTATGATAGGCCAATTGAGCACTGATCAATTCAAACAAGTTTCTCAATGGTTCTGGAGTATCCAATGCATTCTTCATTACACTAACAGCTTCTTCAGTAGCAGCGACAAATTCATCTTCAGCAGTTTCAACTGCTTGTTGAGCTTGTTCTAGTCGTTCTGGTCGAGCAGACTTCAAATCGCCCTTGGCACTGTCCAAAGTCAGTCTAGCGTTGTGAACATTTCTTCGAGCCTTCATGGCAAACTGTAATGAAGTATTTAAAGTGGTATTGAATGCAGTGTTGACTTGTTGAGTGATTAAAGAATCCTGTGATAATCGGGCTTCACCAATTTTTTCTTCAGCCACGGCATATTTTTGCAAAGCAGTAG
The DNA here is from genome assembly GCA_030564365.1 of Blastobotrys arbuscula. Taxonomy (NCBI): domain Eukaryota; kingdom Fungi; phylum Ascomycota; class Dipodascomycetes; order Dipodascales; family Trichomonascaceae; genus Blastobotrys; species Blastobotrys arbuscula. The sequence continues at coordinate 59,538 of JAJLUN010000090.1, read as the reverse complement.
CCAAGGATTCACTATTAGAGCCCAAAGATTCAGCACCGGCCAATGACGCACGACCTAATGCATGGTTCAAAGTCTTTGGTTCTCTAGCTTTACCAGGAGACGTCAAGATTTCTTGTGCTTCTTGAGCAGTTGACGCATGGGATAATGTAGTAACCTTTTCACTAATAGTTCGACTCAAATCAACAAAAGATTCCTTCAAGTTTGGCGGATAATCATAACCTTCATTTTCATAATTGGAAGTGACTGATAAAAGTTTTTGGTGGACTAATTTTAAAGCATCGATTCGTTGTTCCAATTCCAAATATTCGGCTGGTAATTCGGTTTTTTCGTCAGCGTTACCCAACTTTTCCTGAATTAACCGTTGAGTTCGTTTGGCGAAGGGGGTAAAAGATTGACTTAGACCAGAAACTGATCCTTGCAAAGTTTGAAAAGATTTGTTAAAGTCAAAGTTGTTCATGTTGATATGGTATTTTTTAAAAAAAAAGGTTTAAAAAAAAATGTCGTGTTGTTTATTTTTATTTTAATTTGGTAGAAGAAAAAAAAAAAAAAAAATCTCTTACGCTTGTCCCCAACTCTTGAAAGCGGCTGTATATTTTTGGGCTGCGTAAACCGATGTGAGTACAGCACAGGGTGGAAGGAAGGGCTTGAACGGTTTCAGGGAAAACAGTTTAGAATAAAGCTAATTGGGAGTTTAAAGAAATTATAATTATTTTAATACTTGGGTTGGAGCCGGAGTCGGAGTCGGATGTATAGTTTAATTAATCTCTAATTACCTTTGATTGATTGTAAATTTATTCTTATACGTTAGGTTTTTTATTGAAAAGCCGCACATGCTTATTTTATTTACATTAAAAAAAAAAAAATAAAAAAAAATTTACGTCTCGTGATATTGAAATCAAATATCTCTAGCTGGTTTTTTAACTGATTCATGCATGCAAATGAGCGAATTTTGTTTTGTTAATACATGGTATGATATTTAATCCAAGGAAAATCTACATTCTCTAGCTGATCAAAATCACCACTCATCAACTCCAGCATGCTATCAAAATCTTGAGCTCTTTCTCGATCATATATCCTCATAATTTTCATAACTTGCACAGTTATAGGACTAGTTGCAATAAGATGTGGTTTGATAACTTCACAAGCTTCTGGGTTACATTTGTAAAATTCCACCATTTTTCTGACATATATAACTTCGTGATCCATAAAACTGCATGCGTTAGCGTAAATCCGATCCTGCTCCAGTCCAAAGAATGGATAAATTGGTCCATTTTTTTTTACCAATTGAAACACTCTTTTTCGTTTGATTTGATGTGCTATAGAATAAAGATACTCCTGAACTAATTTTAGGTCACCCATTTGTGATAACAACTCTGAATCTAGAATTTTCACCGAAAGATCGTCAAATACTGTTAGATGTTCCTTATTTGCTTCTATATTATCCCATGATTTGTTTCTGTGCAAAATTTCATTATCATTGAAATAGGTGTTGTAGTTTTTGTTAATATTAATTGGATCTTCTACCATAGGTAATGCTAATAAAAAAGGAAGTGGACGGTTCTTGATTAGATATTCAGCTCGTTGGGCTTTTAGTTCCGGAGTTAGTGGGGAACCATCTGCTGTAGGTTCAAAGATTGATGTGGCTTCATATTGTTTGAATGGTGTTGTTTCTTTGATTTCTTGCATCATTGATAAGAAGGAATTTCTTGGAGCAGCGGTAGAGTTGTATCTACATTGCTGCCCAAGTAGTTTGGGTATTGAAGAGTATACTCGTTTCATTAGAACTTTTAACACCTTCAAAAGAAATATAAAAAATTTTAATAATTTTTCATGATTATTATTTTATTTTTTTTTCCCTTCAATTACCCGGCTTTTAAACGGTCCCAATTTTTTGTTTAGCGCCGAGTATTGAGCTTCTTTTTTAATCCTTTTTTTTTTTTTTTTTTTTTTTTTGGGCTTTAGGATACTCTGAGACCCAATTTTTCAGCACACCCCAAAAATTTCCATCAAAATTTAAAAAACCCACATTATTATTAATATTCTCCATATTAAAATATTTATTGATTTTTTTTTGAGAGTGGCAAAATACTTTATCATCACAACTACTTTTTGAAAAAATTAAAAAAAATGATGAACACAGAAGTTTTACAACTATACAAACAACTACTACGATACTCATCACGATTGGCAGCATATAACTTCCGACAGTATGCAGTTCGCAGAACCAGAGACTCATTCTTAGCCAATAGATCATTAACGAACCCTGCACAAATCCAAGAGGAAATAAAAAAAGGTTACGAACAATTAGAAGTTGTTAAACGACAAAGCATTATTAGTCAAATGTACAAATCTGACCGATTGATTGTTGAAGATTAATTGTAATGGTTAATAAAGCACTCATTTATTATGTACAATAAGATATATATATATATATAATTTTTTTTTTTGCATTATTTTTTAAATCTAAAATTTGTAATAAGTATTTGTAACATCAACAACCTTCTTACCTCTAGAAGCGGCGATTTCCTCAAGAGAAGATTGCTTAGTACTCAAAGCTTCAACTGCAGCTTTTGCTACATTCATTGGGTTTCGAGATCGACCAACATTACCAACCAAATCTTTAATCCCTGCACATTTACAAATTTCATAAATAACATGATTAACTCGTAACCCTGACCCTGGAGGAGCAGCTCGTAATTCCATCAAAACAGCGTGGAATTTATGATTAATTTTACCATAAATGGTTCGATCTTCAAATCTTGGAATATACACCAAGTTCTTGACAGCATTCCAGTGAGCTCTAGCCATAGCCTTTGCAGGTTGTAAACCATCTTTCCCCTCACCAATACCAACATGACCGTTACCATCACCAACGATAACTAAACTATAAAAACTTCTTTGTTTCCCTTTTCTTGTCATGTTAACCACATGTTTACCAACAATCTGTCGCAATTGCAAGCTTTTGATATATTTAGCACTCAACCCAGTCAATTGTTCCAATTTGGTTAAATTGATAGCTCCCAAGCCACTATTTGACATTTGATCTGGTTTTAATGATACACCTGGTGGGATTTGTTGAGGAACAGGTTGCCATGGTTCGGATTTGTCGATATATTCATGTTTTGGAAAATCATATAATGGGTCATATTTAGAGAAATCGTCGGCGTAGATTGGTCCAAATTCATTAATATTTTCTTGCTTATTGGTCCACATTGTTGGAGAGACCATTTTTTCAGCAGCAAGGATTGATTTGACTAATGATGGTGGGTAGTATTTTTCCAATTGTTTGATGTGTTTATCTCGTTGAGATTTGTTAGTTTCTGATACTGGTGATGCATTATTATTATTATTAGTATTGTTATTATTATTATTAATATTGGCAGTTGAGTAGCATCGTCGAACTATGCCGCCAACACTGTTGCGCAGAGGTCGAAGCGCTGTTAGTTTGTTCATTGCAATGTCAATAGATGTGTGTCGTGGTGGTGGGAAAATTTTTTTTTTTTTTTTTTTTTCAAAACTTGAAACTACTTGGTTATTGGTGATGTTTGGGCTTGTACATTTAAGCTTGTATATATTAATTGAGCCGCGCCGGGAATAAATAAATTTTTTTTTTTTTTTTTTTCTTCATCAAAAACAAAAAAACTTTTTTTCACCAATATTAGACGTCCACTATACACTAATAGAATAGAATCAATCACGATGCCCAGTAATACTAACTTCAAACCACCCGCTGGTTTCAAACTCCAAACACAAAATACCACACCAAAGGGTAAAGAATTCTGGTTAATCCAAATTCCACCAAAATTCGATATCACAAAATTGAAAAGTTTACCATTAAGTTCCGAGGTTTTTGCCCATGGGAAGAAAAACAAAACTTTTCAAATTACACAAGATGATAGTGCAGAACAAAAAAGTGTTTACCTTGGAAAGCCATCTAAAAGCAGTTCTGGGGAAGAAATCAAAATATCCAAATCAAAATTGGAAATTTCCAAAACTTTTACTATTAGCAGATTACCAACAGTTCCCGAAATCGATTATGCCGCAGTAACTACACCAAAGCCAAAAGTCCAACAACCAGAAGGTCTAGAACTCAAGCATTGGGCTACTGGGTTTGGACCAGAAGAAAACAACACTCCAAAGAAACGAAGTCATGAAGATGAAGATGATGTTGTTGATACACCAAAGTCAGACAAATCTAAAAAGCATAAGAAAGAAAAGAAGGATAAAAAAGACAAAAAAGAAAAGAAGGATAAAAAGAAATAATCTATAAACCTTATTAGATAAAAGATACTATTTATTACTAAAAGTTATGATTATATTTTAATATTGAAATTCATATTCTAATTGTGAATTATCGGTAATAGTATTTTCAATATACCTAACATTTTTGCCATCCTTTGAAACTAGAATGACCGTACTCGTTCGTGTGCCATATTTCTTTGTTTTCTCACCTATAGTAACATCGACTGCTGGAATGAAAATACTATGTCGTAAATTATGTAAATTATCTGGTCCATCTGGGAGTGTATCCTTTTTTAATAACCCAAAAAGTTTTTGAACCAGAAATTCTTCATCAGCATTTTGATTTTCCCTAACCAATTCCTCTAACAATAACTGGCCCTTCATTGCCTTCGGCCAGGGTTCGTTATAATGACTATTGGATAAACAAATAGTTTCTGGTTTATCAAAAACTTTGGCGTCTTCATCGCCACCGCGGTTACTAAATAACTTAAACTCAAAATTGAACAAATCCCCACAAACCATGGTGAACCCACCAGTCTTTTGCAATTGCTCTCTGTGTAAAGCGTTTTCTTGGCCAATCCATTTGTTGTTATCCAAATCACTGTTTAAAAACTTTTTTGGAAACTCACCTCTTGATATTTCATAATTATCAACTTTTTTTTCATGATAGTTCAATAAAACTGCTAATTTCCCATTCTTTTTATTAATTCCAATCCAAGTACCGTGCTCTTCCTTTGCCAAATCATACGGTGCTACAATATTATTATTCTCTTCCCAGTATCCCGCTTTTGCTGTCGGTCTATCAAAAAATTCGTCTCTGTTTGATAATAAAATTAACGAATAGTTAGGATGCTCAGTAGATGCGATACAAATGCACATCTTGATAAGAAATAACTCAAAAAAAAAAATTTAAAAAAAGAGAAATCAAATGTGGCGTGAGAGAAGAAGATCGAAAATTAAAATGTGGGGAAGTAAATGTCTAAATAAATGGGTTTAAGCTATTTATCAAAAGTAATGGATATCATCGGCGGTGGCGCATTAAGTTTTGGACCATATGAGATCTGATACGGCATGTGTTGAAATATTTTTCTTTTTTTTTTGGCTCTACAGATTCTACCATGTACAGCCATCATCGTGCGGCTGCTCCGCAAATAAATCTAATAAATTTAATAATACCCATATCAAACAAAAATAAATATTTTATGACCGTTATTTAAGAAATACAAAAAAAAAAAGGCTTATACTCCATAATCTTTCAACACACCACGCATATGGGTGTTTGTAATCTTGCCTCTTCTCGGCTTCTTTTGTTTCCGTTGATCATGTTGTCTTGGTGCCTTTTTAATAGTAGCTGGATCAACACTAGTCGGCTTCAAACCCAGCTTTTCCAATTCACCTGGTAATTCGGCACTTGGTGGAACTTTGGCCTTCGCCCATAATTCCGTGAATGCAGGATCAATACCACCAATGGGACCCCCAGTATTAGCCCAGACGTATCGAGCAGTATTATCCTTCTTGGTCCTCCAAACTACGATTTTTTGTTCATTTTCCAAAGATTCAACAGCACTTAAACAACCGTTCCACCCATCTCTCAAATTCTTGACCGGAATTCCTTGGAAAGTATTCTGGGCTTGTAAATATGCCAGCAAATCTTCAGCAGAATAAATATTATAAATCGAAACGTATTCAACAGTTTGTTTGCTTTCATCAACTTTAATTCTCCCCATAGTTTTTAACATTGGGATTAACTGTTCTGACGAAATACTCAAATAATCAGCAACTTGTTGAATAGGAATCGGGCCATCATACCGCTTAATAAACTCCAAAGCATGGACCAGTTGGGTTGAGTGGTGGGTACCAATACCTGTATTCTCAGGTTGTGAATAAACCATAGCAGCTGGTTTCTTCTTCTTTGGTTCTTCATTCAATACGGATCCATTTTTACGTTTTTGAGGGCTGGCGGTATTATTATTATTGGCATTATTATTATTATTATTTGTGTCCTCACTATGCGTGATCACACGCTTCTGAATAGTAGGCGCATGCCGGACTTTGTTCTTGAACGAGTTGAGCTGGTCATTCAAAGAAGACATTACAAAACTAAAGAAGAAGAAGAAAAAAATATGAATACGTTCATTTGCTGTTTTAATATTTTCATTATCAAACTCCTCCCAATTTCACACACGCTCTCAAAAAATTAGGCATGAGTGAAAAAATAAAATTTTTGTGGTGGTAAAAATTTCGGCAGTGAGAAAGAAGGAAAAAAAAAAAATTTCGGAAATATCTATAAAAAGGCGCCAAAATTTTTCACCTTTTTATTCTTTTTCTCTTTTTTTTTTTTTCTTCTTCTTCAACCTAACGACATTTTACCAGTCATCATTCCGTCCGGTTTGTTATCAACAGAGAATGAATGGATTCTGGTAATTGTTGGAGATTAAATTATTGTCAATCTTAAAACCATCGCCGCTGGAGGCCGCCGTTCAATTTATCAATTGTCCAAGGCTGACCCATGAAACGGTGATGACCTAGGTCATGGCACATTTATTATTATTATTATTATTATTATTATTAACAAGAAATTTAAAGTAACGAATTAGTGAATTGTCTATACTATTATTAAATACTCAAGAACAAATAAATTACGATTGAGAAGATTGCTCTGTATTATTTTTTTCCTCATCTTTTTCACCTCCTTCCATTGAATCAGCAGCTGTAGACGATGCAGCAGTACTAGTAGTAGTTTTGGAGTGCTTCGGCTTCTTTTGCTTCTTCTTTTTCTTGCTAGCAGCAGCTTCTGCCACCAACTCTTCAAACATTTGGGCTTCTTGTGCCTCTTCTTCAGTACGTTGAGTTTTTTTGAAAATTGCTCCAATAAACATTAATGCTCTAGCCCGTTCAACTCGTTTCTTTAAACCAACAGTTTTATCATGCAAAACTGCATCACAAACTTCTCTCAAAACGGATTGTACTTCGAATTTGGATCCATTCCATGCAGCTGTCAAAACTTTACCCAACAATGTTCGTTCCATTTCCACTCTTCGTTCATCTGTCCAGTCATCCCCACCCATTTCTTCGGCTTTTGCCATTTCTTGCATTGAGCTTTGAGCATCCAAGGCACTACTAATGGTATTCCAAGTGTCCTTAACCATTGTGCCTTTTTCACGAACTTTTGAAAAAAAGCCTGTAACTCCAAATAACTTTTGTGATTTCACAAAAGTATTACCTTTAGAAAAATACGTAGATCCAATAGCATGTAATAATTCAATCCCAAAAGATTCCATTTTAAGATTCTCGGCTTCCAATCGTGTCTTTTCTTGAAATGCGTTAGTAACTTGTGCATCTTTATCTGTTTCTGTCCATACACTAACTCTTTCAATCAATTTTTTGGTCAAAATTTCAACTCGTTCCTTTCTTTTTTCCTTTCTTTCTTCTTCGTATTTTTCCAACTCTTCTTGTTGTTCTTTTGATAATTTATTTTTTTTAGCTTTTTCTTTTTCTTTTTCTTTTTCAGTTAATTCTTTTTTATCTTCAGTTGTGGTACTAGCAGCTGCAGCAGTGCTAGTATCATCTTTAGTAGTGCTAGTATCATCTTCGGTGGCACTAGTACCTTCTTTAGTAGCAGCACTAGCACCTTCTTTAGTAGTAGCGCTAGCACCTTCGTTTAATGCTTCTTCTCCGCCACTAGTAATGGTTGGAGTATCTTCTCTTGCTGGAGTACCTGGATAACTATTATGCTCACTTGCTTCACCACCAGCACCTCCTTCTTCTTCTTCTTTCATTGCAATTTCCATACTCTTTGTCAAATCTTTAATCAATGAAATTTCACCAATTAAATCCGCAAAAGCTTCACCACCAAAAATCTCCTGGAAAAATTCAGATGGATCTTCAAACCCTGCCTCAGGAACTGCTTGATCTTTACCAAACTGGTCATAACGAGATCGTAACCCTTTGTCGCTTAAAACTTGGTACGCTTCACCAATAGATTGAAATTTTGATTGGGCTTCTTCATCACCAGGATTTTTATCTGGATGGCATTTCAAAGCAGCTTTTCGGTAGGCCTTTTTAATTTCCAGTTCAGATGCGTTTGGCTGGACACCTAGCAAGTCATAATACGTTGTATCCACAGGTGCCATTATTCTTGACAATCAGTTCTTATTTGTTGTTTTGTTATTAGCAATGTGTAATGTGAGATATTAAAAGAAAAAGCGAAAAAAAAAAAAAAAAAACTATGCAATAGATGCCTTGAATCTTTTTTTTTTAATTTTTTATTTAGCCAACGTATTTTTGGAAAAATAATAATAAAATTAAAAACAAAATTGGCTTAGCCCGGAATGAAGCGCTGTAGTTATAACTTGTGTACTGTACCAAAAATTTGCCATCAGATACACACACACCGAGCCACTATGGGCTTAAAATGGTCGGAGCCAAACATCCGGTAAGTTAATTGATAAAACACGAAACGGCTGGTCCGAGGGCGCTAAATTACTCCTAATTTATTGTCCGGGTAACTAATTAAACTCTAACCTAACAAAACGCGAAATGTTCCGTGCCGGTATGTTGTTACCATTTGATCAGTTTGATCACTTGAAACTTTTTTTTTTTTTTTCTTGTTATTTTTTTTTTTTGGACTACACAACAGCTTTGAGAAACAAAACAAAAACAACCAACATGGATAATACTGACTATACGCAGACAGCACTAAATTGGGCACAATATGGAGCGACATCAGCATTCAGGCTTATTGGAGTACCAGTCAAAACAGCGTTAATGGCAAATCCCGACTTGTCATCAATTCTACTACTGCTTCTTATCCTGTACATTTCATTAAAAATTTTAACGTACACCACAAGAATGATTTACAGCTTTTTCATGAACCTTATCAGATTATTAGTATTTATTGTTATTATTACTGGTCTATTTTGGATAGCAGTTCGCGGGGTTGGGGGGATGTACGATGATATTATGGTACAAATACAGGATTTTGATTCGTCCTCAGTTACAACTAATTTACGAACGTTTGCTTACAAAAACATCTACCGTTCTGTTTATAACAACTATTTTCCTTAAAAAAAAAACCTCTAATCATTCATTACTATTGTTATTGTTATTTAATTTTTAGTGGTATTAGTAACTTGTCGCTTGTTTTTATGCTTATTATTGTTATTACTATTAGTGACCTCTTGTTCAGGATTGGCAATAAAATCTTGAACAGAAAAGTTTTTGGCAGTGTTTCTAATAAACCAATCAGCGAATTTTCTACCACCCTTGGTTTCTGCGATATAAATCAAGTTGTTTTCCAATGAAATGTCAATTTCAGAAGAATTAGAACCATTACCTTGCAATAATTCACCTTCGGTCCATTTGATTTGTCGGTTTTTTAATTTAAATGCAACCAATGCACTTCTCAACTTTTCAACATCAGTATCCAAAAATTTGGCCAGTTTTTCAATATCCATAGCAGCATATAAATTCAAGTATGATTTTAAAGTAGTACCCAAAGTAGAGTTTCTAACATCAGCCATAAAGACTTGTAAATGATGTTGAACTGGATCAACATTTAATTGAGGATTTTCAAAATCTGGAATACTTGGACTGATAAACTTTGGTGCAGCAAATAAAAACAATTCTTGGAAAGTTTTGTATGCTTCTTCACCACCTTTAGCCATCTTTTGCATAGACTCGCCATACTTTTCTCTTAAACCTTGATGGATAACATCATCAACTCTGGTTGGACATAAAGCAACACAGATAGCTAATAAAGCATACATTTGTTCGCTTTTTTTTGTAACAGTGTCGAATTGCGCACTTCGATTGATATTTTTAGTTCGTGAAATGAACAATAAAATTTGAGTAAACGCTTTAATGGCATCAGCGTATCGTCTCAACATTAAATAACTGAAACCAACATAATAATAAGTGGTAAAATGAGCAGCAGTAACTCGTGCAAATAACGCTTTTTTATTTAATTGAATATCTTCCATAGTTTGTAATGCCAAAGAAAAGTCACCCAATAAACTGTGTACTCTTAACAAACCAATTATACTGAAATAACCCAACATTCTATACAATGGTTTGGAACCATATTCACCAGCAACCGTGGTAGGATCTTGTCCCTTCTTCATTGCTTTCCATTGTTCAGTCATGTTAGCTTTACCAACTAAAGAATATAAAACATTCAAAACTGAGTAAGCACCCCAAACTTCTGGATGTTCTTTCAAAGAAGCAATTTCTTCTGGGTTTTGATTCTTTTTAATAGTTCGATTTCGATAGATTGAAAAGTTATTAAATTGATAAATAAACTCATCAATGATATCCCAAACCCAATAAGTTGGCAATTCCAAGTTAGTTGGACCACCTTCACTATTGATAATGTAATTAAACAAATTACAATAATTGTGATAACTATCAATTCGATTTTTTAAAGTTGGTTGTAATCTAGCATATAAATGTCGGAAATAGACTTCAGTATAAAAGATCAAAAACACTTCGTCGTTACCAACTAATGGAGCAACCATTTCTGGTAGTGGCCATGGAGCATTTTTATAAAATCTTTCGGTTAATTTGTTGAAAGAAGCTTCATAACAAGCGTGTAATTCATAAACATTGCCCTCCACTAAACATGATCGGAAATACATGATGAAATCTTTAACAGCTTCTGGAATTGAATCATCGGCTAATGCTTCTTGTTGTCGAGCCAATTGGGCTTCGTCGTAGACATTATCACCAACAGCGATAGTTTCACCGCCTTCAAATTGATTGCTGTCGTCGTATTCGTATTCCATTTTTTTTTTTCTTGATTTAAATAAACAGACTAAACGTGGATTTTAAAAAATTAAAAAAATAAAATAAATTTGGAGTCGTGAAAAATTTTACGATATCACAATAGGAACAAAAGCCTGCGTACAATACTTAAGCCGTGGTACTGCAATGCCAGCTGGTGTTGTGATCGTTTTTTGGGGGCAGCTGTTGGGTGATTTAGTTTATGCGCTAACAAAAAATTCTAAAAACTCCATGCGTACCGATCTTCAAAAGCTTAAGCTTTAATAAAATTTAAGGGTTACCCTCTTTTTAGCCCATTAAGCGTGATTAATTTTTTCAGCTAGCTGTCGCACTATTATTTGTCAACACAGTAAAGTTTCATGAACATTTTGAAAACTTGAGACACAATTTTTTTTTTTTATAAACTTGACACTCCAGTCAGAACTCTCTTTTATTTTTATTTATTTTTTTTTGGTATTAATTAATTCATGAGCTTTTGTATCAAGTACAGAACTGGTGAATAAATATATAAAAACATGTACCATCTTGTTAAAAGTGTTTATTCTAATCTTACACGTCAAGAAGAATATTCTGTACTTATATTGGGTTTAGATAACGCAGGTAAAACTACATTATTGGAAAATTTAAAGACACAATATGGCAAACAAGGGCTGACACCGGATAAGATTGCACCAACTGTAGGACAAAACATTGGGTATATTCGAATTGATAAAAAAATGATGCTGAAATTATGGGATGTCGGTGGTCAGGAGAATTTGAGAACTTTGTGGGATAGTTATTACGACTCTGCTCATGCTGTTGTATTTGTAGTTGATTCTACAGACCAAGCAAGAATTGAAGAATGTAGAGATACTTTGGACAGTATTATCAGTCACGAAGTATTAGAAGGTATTCCTATATTAATGTTGGCAAATAAACAAGATTGTGAAGATCGTTTGGAAGTTGAAGATATTAAAGAAATTTTTAATAAAATTGCCGAAAAAATGAGTGCACGAGATAGTCGTGTACTACCAATTAGTGCTTTGGAAGGCACTGGGGTGAAAGATGCGGCAGATTGGTTGGTAACGAGGTTAGTACGGAATAAAGAGTCGAAACCACCAAATTTGCGATGAAAGAAAATTTTGTATTATTATTGGCATTGAGACCCACGTTTTTTTTTTTTGTTTTTTTTTTTTTCCTTCTTAATTTTGTTTATTGGGGAAATGTAAGATACCTGGCTGATGATGAAAAACGTTTGATTTGTTTGTTTACTGTTTATCAAAAACGTGCTGTCATCCTATCATATCGAGCACTCCTACCCATGTGTGCGATGGGCTACTTGTTATAACCTCAAGGTAATTGTGTTAAAACTTTTTGACTTTTAAAACAGTTTTATAGTTCTGGGTTTTGAGCTTCATTTCAAAACATTGAAACCATTTCCACTACTAGTTTGCATAATCTTTATAAACTTTGCATTTTCTTTGATAAAATAACAGTAGTAATTAGTAATATAATTAAGCGTTTCTGACAATAAAAGAAGTATTTTTGGTTGTTATAATGGGGCTCAGGGGCCGTTTTTCTGGTCTATTATAAAGCAGATATTTTTTCTTTTCTTTGTCACGTTGTTTTTAGTCACTTGATCGCTAATTCGTCACCATGGTGCACCAGCCAATATCGTAAAAAGACTATTAATATTAACTATAGCTTGTTGATCAGCAAACAAACCCCGCAATCAATCAAATCAATAGAATCAAGAATAAATTATTGATCTTTTAAATGGCTAGTAAACTATGCCAAAGCTAGCCGATCGATCGTAACCAAGTAGCATACAAATTACCAAAAATACTTATGGTTCTATAAGAGTCATTTAATAGTTTAATTAAGAGTGAGTTTTCCAACCTCTTGGTACACCTTTAGCTGCATATGATCGCAGAGCCTGACGAGCTCGCTACCAAATCTTCGCACAATTTAAAGTTAAATCGCCGCGAGGCTTGAACTCGATCGTTTTTTTTTTTGGTTTTTTTTTTTGTTTTTTTTTATATACACATAAATACTGCGCGTCTATAAAAGACAAACGATTTCCTATCTTTTACTTCTATTCCACTCACACTTTTTCTATTAGTATTATTATTTTTTGGCCAACACACCACTACCATACGAACATGTCAGAAAATGAGCCGCTAATTTCTGGCCGGCAAGCCAAATCCAACAAAAAGAACCCGTTGATTTGGCTTTTGGGAGGCTGGGCAGTTTTAGCAAGTATTATGTCAGTTTATATCTCGTTAAACCCTCAAGCCACAAAACATCATACAGTCAACCCTAATAGAAAGAGGAACATCATTTTTATGGTCTCAGACGGCATGGGGCCGGCGAGTTTAAGTTTAACAAGATCTTTTCGACAATATACACAAGACTTGCCAATTGATGACATTTTAACTTTAGATAAGTATATGGTTGGACATTCTAGAACTCGATCCACCGATTCTTTAATCACAGACAGTGCAGCAGGTGCTACAGCATTTTCATGTTCTTCAAAATCGTATAACGGGGCTATTTCAGTTTTGCCAAATAAACAAGCATGTGGGACTGTTTTGGAAGCTGCCAAGTTAGCGGGGTATCATACTGGGTTGGTTGTTACTACCAGAATCACTGATGCTACACCAGCTTGTTTTTCATCTCATGCGAACTATCGATCTGAGGAAGATTTAATTGCCAGTCATCAAATCGGTGATTATTCCTTGGGGAGAATGGTTGATTTAATGATTGGTGGTGGGAGATGTCATTTTTTGCCAAAAAATAAGGGTGGTTGTAGAAAAGATGATCGAAATTTGGTAAATGAAGCTATTGCAAATGGTTGGCGGTATGTTGATGATATGGAAGGGTATAAATTATTGGATAATGGTAACAATGTTACGTTTCCATTATTGGGTTTGTTATCAAATAACGATATCCCGTTTGATTTGGATCGCGATGATAGTATCCATCCTTCTTTAGAAGACACTACAAAAACTGCATTAAATGCCTTGTCAAAGGCTACCAAAGATTCTGACAAAGGGTTTTTTGTTCTAATTGAAGGTAGCAGAGTCGATCATGCAGGCCATGCGAATGATCCAGCTGCTCAAGTTCGTGAAGTTTTGGCATATGATCGAGCATTCACAGCCGCTACCGAATTTGCAGATCAATCTGATGTTGAAACTGTTGTTATTAGTACTTCTGATCATGAAACTGGTGGATTGGCTGTTGGTAGACAGTTGGCTGCTAGTTATCCTGAATACGTTTGGTATCCAGAAGTTTTGGCTAATGCCACTCATTCTGGGGAATATTTGGCTCATCAATTGAAACATTATAAAGGAGATGATTTGAAAACTTTTGTTAAACAAGAAGTTTTCGAAAAGGGGCTGGGGATTTTTGATTATACTGAACTGGAGGTTTCTGATGTTATTGAAAGCAAATCATCTGCCGGTGTTTCCTTAGTTGAAATGGTATCAATGCGATCTCAAACTGGGTGGAGTACACATGGACATACTGCGGTTGATGTAAATGTTTATGCATATGCTTCGTCAAAGAATCGGTTTGCGCGAGAGTTGTTGAGTGGGAAATTGGCTGGATCGAACGAAAATACCGAAGTTGGCCAGTTTATGGCTGATTATTTGGATCTTGATTTACGCCATGTTACTGAGTTATTGCGAAATGTCAAGACTTTCTCGTAACCTCTTGTATTATTATTTATTAGATGATGATTATAGCATTAATATTTTATACTATTATACTACTGGTCTGTGACCTATTTTATTATATTTCTTTTATTATTATAATACAATTTTTTTAAAACGTACTCAGATGTACAAAAATTTCCCCCCCCCCCCCCCCCCCATGGATTTTATGCATATATCTATAAACTATCAGGTTTTCACTCCGATGTAGTCATTTTGTGAAGAAAGCATCTTTGCTTTTTTTCGGCGATTTTTGCTCCCAACTCTTAATCTGCTTAGCAACGTAAGGCCGGCCGTAACTCACCATCAAGCAAGCCTCTGTATAGCTCATACGCCTTATGCCTTCTATAGATAAGAGATGAGATCTTTGTGTTAAGTTTAGACATTTTTTTCCTTTTAATAAACAAATATTTTAAAAATGGCCAACTATACTACACCTGAACCTGCTACTAGAGTTTTAAACAACCGCTACGAGAATCTACCAAGTACAGAAAAAGGGTTAAGGTTAGACAACGCTTTTAATGATGTTTTGAATAAAACAGATGGGTTGAGAGTAAGCTCCAAGAAGCTTAACATTTCACAGATTGCTCGCGAGTTTGATGTTCCTGGAAAAACGCTTCAAAGTCGAATTAGTTTTTTCAAGTCAAAGGGCAAAGTCGTCAAAAATCGGCAAGAGAGCCACTATTCTATTGTGCCAAAAGATGTGGAAGAGCATTATCTCGCTGTGTTAGAAGAAATATTTAACGATGGCGGCACCTTAACATTGGAAGATGCGATCGACAAGTTGAAAGCGTTCTCTAATAATGAAAACATTAGGGTGAAATGGTTCAAATACATTTTTGTTAAACGAAATAAACATAGGATCGCGGTCAAGGGAAAAACGGTCAAGAGACCCTGTCGACGCACTTGAGCTGAAGAAGTTTTATGCTAGATTTATATACGAACGAGGCTTTGGGGAAAATGAAGTACCACCTTGTAATATTTTTAATGTAGACGAAACAAATTTTGATCGTAATCTGGCCGCTCCAACTATGTTCGTTGTTCCGCCAGGCTCAGAAGTTACCAAAAAATTCGGTCATATTGCTGGTAAAATGAAAACGCTGCTTGAAACAATATGTGCTGATGGGACTTTTATTGATCCATTTATGGTCACTGCACATGAAGACTGTTTTGCGAAATAACGATAAGCCTAAAATAAGAATTTCTGATTGGAATTGGGGTGAGAATCGTACTAGCGGTTGGCTAATTAGAGAAGTTTTCAAGGACTATTTGGACCATTTTCATCAAAAGACTATAGATAAATCCGATAAGAAAAGAATATTGATCATGGATAACGTGTCCATTCATAAGGGTGATATAATCGACCGAACTGTCGATAAATATAATATTACGATTTTGGATTTACCACCAAACGCGACACATTTAGTTCAACCTTTAGATGTAAAATATTTTTCTATAATAAAAGAAATATACTAGTGACTTCCTCAAAAAACAGAGTGCTACAAAAACTGGGAAGCAGCTATTCGCTACATCAATTAAACTAGCAAGGGATAAAATATCGGACCCAACACCCTCTAATGTAATTAAATCTGCCTTTGCATACAGTGGGCTCATAACTTTTTGTCCCGAAAAAATGAGAGAAAAATCCAAAGTGGGTAACATTGTATACTGGGATCTTCACTTTGGTGAAGATCCTAGGCCTTTTGAGCTGGTATCTGATTCAAATGCAAGAGGTGGACCAGTTACTTCTATTACCAGAGATGATTGCGAAAGAAAACTGTTCAAAATGGTAAAAGAAGTGCTGGGTGACGATACCAGTAGAATTGGTAATACTATCAACAACGACGACAACACAGATGTTGATTCTCCCGAAAGTCCGATTCAAAATGAAGAGAGGGATATCTCTGCACAACAAATAAAACGTTGTACAGCGGCTCTGTCTAATGGTGCAAATGGGTATAATGAGTTATAACTAGACAAACAGAGAACTGGGACGTTATTTGATGATTTACAAACCTTTTTGCTAGCTATTAAAAACAAAGCCATGGATGAAACTACTGAAACTGGCCAAATTGAGGATACCAGCTCAGCTATTATATCGGTGGAATCAGCTTTAGCACTTGCAACGGGCAATGCTTCACGATCAAGCAGTGCGGAGTCATATTCAAGATATCCTGAATATATCGCGGACTTGGAAGAGCGACTTCTTGACTTGAAACGTCACTCAAAAAACCTTTTTGAAAACTCAAGAAGATTTATCAACGCAAACAATGCAAATAAGAATAAGATTGAAAAAAGAGACCAAAAACCCAATGAGCTAACAACATCCCTTCAAAATAAAGACCGGTTGAATCATAATAAACTAATTCGATGGCAGCTTGTGTATACCAAATTAGAAAAATCGTTTGAGCAATTACAGCATGGTCGAGCTGATGAGGTAGAGAAATCACAGCATGCTCGAGTTGTCGATGCACAGTATGCTCAAGCTGAGATAGAGCAGTTCAAATCTCAACTAGCAGATTATCAACAAAATCATTTCAGCTCTTATCAGTATAAATCTATGTAAAGTTTCTAAAATTGATTCTGTGGTTACAACAGTTTATTTATTTATTTGAGAAACAAAAAGTTACTACTATCTGATGTAGATAGAGTCAACACCATCCTCAATCAATTGATCGATTAAAGGTTGGGAGCAAAAATCGCCGAAAAAAAGCAAAAATGCTTTCTTCACAAAAGGACTATTATCGGAGTAAAAACCTGATTTTATTATCAAAATGTGTTTTTGACTCATGAAAGTTTAAATTTTTCAAAAATCAACCTGGGTCGGTGTTAAAAGTTTAAGCATTCATATACATCGCCTGAGTCGTTTAGCTAGCTGTAAGGTATTGCTATACTCGATGGGGAGGAGTCAACACCATTTGCATCTGATGCATCAAATAGCGTTGAGAATAATTTAAGCCTATGATTTCTCGCTTGAGCATCAGATATGGCCCCCAAAAAGTAAAGTCAGCCTCACCATTTTAAGATTAGCAACGCCATGCATTTATAACCAACCTGATGGCAACGCTGCAGGTATATTAGGATCTGATCCTCCTGTTTAAACTTTTTGCCTTAATTTCATCGTGCATCCCTTTTGATTCAATGCATATAAATTTAAATGCCCATGAATATTCATACGATAACCATTGATCTAAAATGATTTATTAATAAATAATCTATGATTTCTGTTCCAATTCAATTCTCATAATAACAACAATGTTGGATTAAAATAAACTAAAAATTAAATAAAAATTAAAAAAAAAAGCACTCATTAGATGCTTTGATCAGCAAGCGTGCGCTCAATTGTGTCAATCCAATCATCAATGAGCTCATACCCCCATAACAATTTTCAACATGCCCTCAATCTGTCCACACGATAGCTAGTTTTAAAATTCAAATCTGATTGAATTCTGGGATAAGTTTTCTTCGAAAAAGCAAATGCTTCGGTCGACTTCCAACCGTATATCAAGCCGTCTTTATAAGCATCCGTGTACAGCTTGAGTTTACTAACATGCTCAACTAAGTCATCCAATGTGCGGCATGCCTATCATGATTATCGATCGAAACATACTGGATCAAAAAGAAATCAGTCTTAAAAAAAAAAAAAAAAGCCTTTTCAAGTCATATTTTCCTGCATCTATTTCGGCTTGACTTGCCAAAAAATTTCTGAGAGCCTTGATACGTTAATATGTTTAAGCGGGAGATTTTTTTTAAGTTCCTACATGTTGAGCTCGGCAAGTCGCCACTGACAAAAAAAAAAAAAAAAATTTAATAATAATATCGAATGCGGCGCGATCCAGGGAAAAAAAAAGAAAAAAAAGAAAGTAACACAAGAAAAGCCAATTTTCTTTATGAATCGTTTTATGCGATATCAACTCAACATATAAATAACATAACATGCCTTCCTTTTTTTTTTGTTTTTTTTTTAATTTTTTTTATTCTCCTAAAAACTGTTTACAACTTAAAACACTATAACTTATCTTTCTTTAAAAAAAAAATCTACGGATGAAGTTCAAATAACACAAGACACAAAGAATAAAAACAAATATGAGCGATTCTAGTCAACCAGTAGCAGCAAATGTATTAGGAACTATAGGGACAGTGCTATGGTGTATCCAATTAGTACCCCAAATTTATCACAATTGGAGGAAAAAAGATTGTGAGGGCCTGCCACCATTAATGATGTTTCTGTGGGCCGTTGCAGGTGTACCTTTTGCAGTTTATTTCATCGTCCAAAAGTCCAATATCCCTGTGCAAGTTCAACCACATGTTTTTATGACTTTGAGCTTTATTTGTTTTTTGCAAGCAATATATTACCCACCGATTCAAATGAAAAAAATTAAAATTGTTATCATCACTGTTGTTTGTTGCTTGGCATTTGCTGGTGCTGAAGTCGGGATGGTTTTCCCATTTAGAACCTTGTTTGAAAAAGGTATTACATGGCCAACTACGTTGGCTGGGGTATTGGCAGCAGTGTTGCTAGGTGGAGGATTATTACCACCATATTTTGAATTATATAAACGAAAGGGCCAAGTCGTTGGTATCAATTTTGTCTTTTTAACAATTGACTGCGGTGGTGCATTATTTTCATTATTAAGTTTGATTTTTCAAAACAATGATTTGGATATTTTGGGATGTGTTTTGTATATTGTCATTTTGCTGTTGGAAGCTGGTATTATCATTAGCCATGTTACATGGATGATTCGATTCCGAAAAGAACGCAAAGAATCAAGGTTACAAAAACAGAATGAAGATGATAATTTAGAACGGGATAGTATTGGTAGTAGATTAGACCGAGATGACATTTCCAACAAGGACTTGGAAACAAACAATCAACGAGTAGAAGAAGTATAACTTAAATATTATTAGCAATATTATTTAATGCTTTCCCCCCACCTCCCAAAAAATTTCTATTACCTATTGGGGGAGGATCATTTTTCTATAGCATTCATCTCCTCTCCAATCCACCTATGCATTTTCTCTTTAATAAAACTATCATAATCCCATTCATGAGGTAGCAATTCATTTTCTAAACTGGAATCCCATATATAAACCCAAGCCTGCGCCATCTTTTGAGTATGAGTATCCAACACTTCAACTTTTCTCCGTATATACTCATCTCCCTCAAATGTATCCAGTTTTTTCAAATGGTGGTCTGTCAAATCGTATGCCACTGTTCCCAACACTGTATGTCCCTTTCTAGGCATTACGGCTGGATACTCTCTATTCTTGATTGCATGGCGTTGGTGATCTTCCAGCACCGCTTGGTGGACCTTAATCCCTAGTGCCGGGTCCAATTCCAACTGTCCTGTCGTTACTCGTGCCAATACTGATGGTGCCATCAGCGTCCCATAAAAAAAACATGTACTCATCGCTTACTTGTATTTTTTGTTTTTTATTTGCAAAGTTTATTGTGAATTGTTGTTGTTGAGTTAGTTTTTGGTTTTAAGCTGTTAATTACCTCCTCCTCCTCCTTTGTCACCCAAAAAGATTTACTTTCTTTTTTGATCAGATCTTTTTTTTTTTTACAAGTCACGTGAGACATGTCTCTGATATTTTTTTTTTTTTTTTTTTTTTTTTTTTCAATTTAAATTCCGTTCCCAATGTACTTATGTTCGTTATAACACGCATTAAAAAGATGGGGTCTTATGCTTTTTAAGTTTTACGCGCATTATTATGGTGATAATTTATTAAAAGAAAAATTTCATCAACATATTTTTTTTATTTTGAGCCACACCACTCACATTATAGTAATAATAATAATAATAACAATAACAAAATGGGTGTTCCGGCATTTTTTAGATGGTTATCTAGAAAATACCCTAGGATTATCAGTCAAGTAATCCAGGAGGAACCGACCGAAGTCAATGGGGTCACATTTCCATGCGATTATTCCAAACCCAACCCCAATGGGGAACTGGATAATCTGTATTTGGATATGAATGGGATCGTCCACCCATGTACACATCCAGAAGGACGAGCAGCACCAGAAACTGAAGATGAAATGATGCTGGAAGTTTTCAAATATACAGAGCAAGTGGTATCAATGGCCCGACCACGAAAAGTTTTGATGATGGCGGTCGATGGGGTTGCACCGCGAGCTAAGATGAATCAACAACGATCACGACGTTTTAAAGCAGCCAAAGAAGCAACAGAATTGGAAGATGCCAAAAACCAAGAAATCGCAAAAGCGGAAGCCAGAGGGGAGATGATTGATGATGCAATTAGGGGGAAAAAAAAATGGGATAGTAATGTTATTACTCCGGGGACTCCATTTATGGATATTTTGGCAAAAAGTTTGAGATATTGGGTGGCATATAAATTGAAATATGACGAAGGATGGAAAGATTTGAAGATTATTATTAGTGATGCCACAGTACCTGGGGAAGGGGAACATAAGATTATGGAGTTTATTCGATCGCAACGTATGGATTCGGCCCATGATCCTAATACTAGTCATTGTATTTATGGCCTGGATGCCGATTTGATTTTTTTGGGTCTGGCAACACATGAGCCTAATTTCCGAATTTTGCGAGAAGATGTATTTGCCAAAGACAATAAAAAACGAAGTCGTCCACCAGCATTGACTGCTGGAGAAGTGGAGCGACAAAAGCAAGAAGATGAGATGGATGCTAAAAATCAAAAGCCATTTTTATGGTTACACGTGGATATTTTGCGAGAATATTTAGAGTTGGAGTTAAATGTACCAAGAATCCCATTCCCATTTGATTTAGAACGAGCAATTGATGATTGGGTGTTTTTATGTTTCTTTGTGGGGAATGATTTTTTACCTCATTTACCGTCTTTAGATGTTCGTGATAATAGTATTGATATGTTGACTGGGATTTGGAAACGATGTCTGGCAAGAATGGGGGGTTACATTGCGTGTGATGGGGTGGTTGATTTGAAACGATTAGAGGTCATTATGAATGAATTGGGTCGACAAGAGGATCACATTTTTAGAAAAAGACGAGATCAAGAACAACGAAGGACTGAAAACAATAAACAACGGAAGCTAGATAGATTGCAGAATGATTTGGCTTCATTAAATGCTAATGCACCTCCGATACCTGAAGTATCAAAGAATAAGGGCGACAAAGCACCAATACATCCACTACCTAATATGCCACTGTACACTGCCAGTGGCGAAAGTGTTGGTCCAGTCCATATGTCCAATTCTGAGTTGGTCAAAAATCGTAATCAAATTACATTGGCCAATATGGCCAACAAAGATGCAGCGCAATTATTAAAGGCACAGCTCGATGGCTCAGAACCTCCATCCAATACTGAACCTGAACCTGAACCTGAAGTTGTTGATAACAAAGAATTGGAACAGGTCGGTAAAAAACGAAAGGCTACGGAACAATTGATTCAAAATATTGACAAAGAGTTTGAGGATCCATATGATAATATTCGATTATGGGATCCCGGGTATTTGGGGCGGTATTATCATCAGAAGTTTCATGTTGATGAAGATGATATGGAATTTAGAAAACAAGTGGTTAATAAATATATTGAAGGGGTTTGTTGGGTCATGTTGTATTATTATCAAGGGTGTACATCATGGACATGGTATTACCCATACCATTATGCGCCATTTGCACAAGATATCACCGAAATTAGCGACTTGAAAATCGAATTTGATTCGGGGGATCCATTTGCACCGTTTGAACAGTTGATGAGTGTTTTGCCAGCTGCGTCCGACCACGCATTGCCTGAAGTGTTTAGACCATTAATGAGTGATCCTGAGAGTGAAATTATTGATTTTTACCCAGCGGATTTCCCAATTGATATGAACGGTAAAAAACAGTCATGGCTTGGGATTCCTTTACTTCCGTTCATTGATGAAACTAGGTTGTTGAGCGTGGTCCAAGAAAAATATGAATTGTTAACTAAACATGAAAGGAATCGAAATCGACGAAGAGAAGAAATTGTTTTGATTAGTGGGAAAAATCCTCTTTACAAAAAACTTTTGAATCTTTATAATGAAGAGGGGGTTAAAAATATATCACTTAATAGTAAAGAATCCGATGGATTAGCAGGTTGTATGTCAATTGAAGATGAAGATAATTATGAACCATTAAAGGCATTAAATTTCCCGTTGGAAGTTGATTTTGAAACCAATTTTCCAGATTTGGATCATAATGACACGTTAACTGTGAAATTCAGATATTTCCCAAAACTTCATACCCATAAATCAATGTTGGTAAATGGAGTCAAGTTCAGAGATCCTCCTATTCTAACTGCGGAAGAACGGGAGCAAGTGTTGATGATGGCTGGTGGGCAAGGTCGAAGGCCCGATTTTCGAAATAACAATCGAAGAGATAATAAGGAAAGTCCTGACCAGAATTATTATGGGGATAGGAATAGTTATGACTTTAAAGTGAGAGATGGGGGTTATAAAATGTTTGTGAAGAATCCTAATAAATATCAGGAAAATTACGATAATAATAATACATATCAAAATAATTATCAAGGTGGTTATCAGGGCGGTGGCTATCAAGGTGGCTATCGAGGTGGCTATCAAGGTGGCTATCAAGGTGGCTATCAAGGTGGTTATCAAGGTGGTTATCAAGGTGGTTATAATCAAAATAATCAAAACAACTATGCTGGCTACCAAGGCGGTAGAGGAGGCTACGGTCAAGGACGAGGAGGATATCAATCCCGTGGAAGAGGGGGGTTTCAAGGGCGAGGTGGCTATCAAGGTCAAGGAAGAGGTGGTTACCAAGGTAGTTATAACCAGCCAATTAACCTCCCTCAACCATCACGGTCTGGATACCACAACAGCGGTGGATACTACCAAAATAACAACAATTACCGATAATTTATTTAGAATATAATAATAATATTTTTTAACGATTTCTCAATTTTTTTCCCATAAAAAACGATGATCATTTTTTAAATTTCAGTTGTTCCTTCAAAAAAAACCCCATGGGTCCGAACAACGTTTTGGTGTACGATCCCATTTGTTGCAACTCCCATCGCAGATCTATTTTTTTTTTTTATTATAAATAAATAAAACAGCCGCACGGGCTAGGATGACATTTGATATTGAGATTGGGATCGGTAAAAAGAGAACTTTTGTAATGAATAGTTATATAACCAATAAATAAATAAAAAACGATTTAATCTACAAATTCCAAATCATCTGAATCACTTTCGTCAACCACCTTGTCTTTCTCCTTTTGTTTACTTACCAGTTGTCTTTTCAATACCACTTTATTCGCATCACCTTTCAACTGTTTTAAAGTTTCTTGTCGTCTGACATTTTTATCAGTTAGAGAATTAACAATCTCCAATTGTTTATCGATAGCTCGTTTGGTCGGGTCAAACCCCAATTTACGAACCTGTTCTGCAGAAAATAGTTTTGGCGCGTTCTCCAACTCGCGTGATTTCTGCAAATCATGTTCATTAAGAATCAAATTACCTTTTTTATCATAATCTCGCATTAGATATCCTTCTGGTCGCTTGGCCAGCTTTTCACGAATCGCGCGTTCATTTTCCAAAGTTTTTAACCGCTTCGCTTTCCTTCGCGCTACCTCTGCTTCAGATACCTGATCAGCTTCATTCAGCCCTAATGCTTTACTGGTCATTCTATACTCGCCTGGGTTACGACGAATTATCTCATTACTGGTATTAAAACTATTAGCACTTTTGGTTCTTCTACTACTTGTTGGGTCGTATTTCTCGGCGGTACCTTGAGGGGTGAAAGTTTTGGTGGTAGCTGAATTCAATTCTTGTCGCTTGGTTCGAGCTCTGGTTAAGCTTAACCCTTGATGATACTCACAATATTCAGTTCGTTTATAGTATACCCAGTTTTGGCATTGTTTGCCGTTCTTGGTAAATGCTTTGCAAAGTCCAAAATCTTTGGCAAGACCGATATTTATAACCGTATTACCACCATCTTCCAAAAAATCATCCAAATACATTCCAAAAGTTTTGCCGCCAACTTCATTGGATTTTAAATAAAACCCGGGGTTTAATACCCCAATAATTGACCCCGTGGGGACTTTGAAGTATTCTTCCATTGATTTGCCTCGTAATGTTAATGTTGTATCGGATATAAAATCTGTCAAGGTTAAATTCATAAACTTGTTTCCTTGTTTATCAATTAACGCGGCCGATTTTTTGGCCAATACGGTTATAATGACATAATTGGAATATGAATAATCCGGGAAATTGAAATCTGGTGGTTTGCAGAGCTCCATCAACTGGTTTAATAACAATACTTTTTTATCTTGTAAATGAGCATCCAAATCTGAATTAGGTACAAATCGTTTGCTTAACCGAAGTTTTGTATATTTTTCATATTCAATGTTATTTTTCAAATCAATTTCTTGTTGACTAACTGTTCCAAAAGTTTTGACCCTTTCTGTGGTTAATTTTTGTTTGAGTCTGGCTTGTTCTTCTGCTTGTTGTCTGTGAACATTCATTTTCTCCATAAAAGATAAATTCTTTTCCTTTTTTGGAGATCTTTTCAAATTAACATCTTTAGCCTTAATTTTTTTTTCCAATCCTAATAAAATTCGTTGTGGTGATTTGTTTTTTGGACTTTTTTCAATATTTTTTTCTTTCTCTGGTGTTAGCTGTACTTGAACTGTTGTTGATGATAATGATGATGATGGATTATATTTTGGAGGTGTATTTGGACTTTGCTTTATATCTTCACGTTTTCGTTTTTTAATTCCTTCTTTTTGTTTAAGTTTTTGCTCTAATAGTTGGAGTTGTTTGCGGAGTTGCGCTTCATCTTCACTATCACTCATTGTATTAATTATAATTAAAAAAAAAAAAAAAAAAAAAAAACGTGTATATTAAAGATTAAAAATTATTTATTATTATACGGAGGAAATTTTTGAATAAATAAATATCGTGACTTGGGCGCGAAAACAAACTTTGGGCTTAAATTTTTCTTTTTTTTTTATTGGCCCCAAATTGTTTACGCGTTTTGTTTGTTTGTGCTGCCACAGCGTTAGTAAACAACTATGGCCAAATTCTGATCAATATATTTATTTGGTTTCTGGAGCAGAGTTCTTTGACTCTTCAGCTGCGTTAGTTTCTTCAGCTGGTTTGGTTTCTTCAACTGGTTTAGCTTCGTCGGCTGGTTTAGCTTCTTCAACTGGTTTAGCTTCTTCTGCAGATTTAGCTTCTTCAACTGGTTTAGCTTCTTCTGCAGATTTAGCTTCTTCAACTGGTTTAGCTTCTTCTGCAGATTTAGCTTCTTCAACTGGTTTAACTTCTTCTGCAGATTGAGCTTCTTCTGCAGATTTAGCTTCTTCAACTGGTTTAACTTCTTCTGCAGATTTAGTTTCTTCAGCCTCACCTTCCTTTTTTGGCTCACTTTCTTCACCTGGTTGTTCAGCCTTGTCTTCTTTTGATTCAGCTGGTTGTTTAACTTTTTGAACAGCTCGTTCAGATTCGACTAACGAATCATTTCTTGGCTCAACTTGTTGAATACCTTGTTCCTTCAATTCTTTGCCCTCACCACCATATGCTTTTGGCACCCAATTACCTAACCTACTGTTTATTTTTTTGCCATCACCAACCACAACGAACTTGTCAGCAGTTTGCTTAGATACAAATGGTTTAACCAAAGCAAAAACCCAGCTCATAATCATGGGAATATTAATGAAATATTTAGCATCCAACAATTCAGGATAATATCTTTGGAAAATGCTAATAGTTTTTTTGGTTGCATCCTTCGATTCACTATCCATCTTGAAAAAACTAACGTTATAATAATCATGGATTTGAATCATAAATGAAGTTTCGGCCTTGGTGAAATCCAACAAACTAACCCCCCGTTCCATCAATCCAATTCTCCATCGTAAAAACCCTTCCAAATCACCAAACATTTCGTGTTTATCTTGAACTGCACCGTACAAATTCCATGTAACGATTCGTTTGGTATTCTTGAGCTCACATTCAGTGATCACTGCAGTGTTGTTTAGAAAATCTTTATGTGTTTCTTTAAATGCGGCTTTTAAAGGATTGAATTCTTTTCTCCATTTCAAAGTATCCAACAACTGCGATCTCGATTCAATAATGTTGTGATTATTTGCCACCAAAAATTTATTCAAAAACCGTTCCTTAATTACTTTATTATCACCATCAGTTAATGCATTTAGATCATAACCCCATAATTCACTGTACCCAGCTTTGTTGATAATATCTGGCAATTGGCTTTCAAATTTTTCAAGCGCCAGTTGTTTTTCAACCTCGTTTAATACCATTTTTTTTTTATTTTTTGCTCTTATAAAATAACCGCCCGTGTGGTTTGTAAAAGTTTTGAAAAATGTGGGTTTGAAAAAAATAAGGGGGGGGGAGGCAAATACATAAAAATAAAAAAAAATAAAAAATAAAAAAAGGGCTCGCGCGCGAAATGCATTCGGACTGCAGTGAATTTCAGGTTAATTTTACCCAATCGGCGCATACAAGCGTATAGGATTAAAGCCTGTTCAAGGGCTCTAAAATTTCTGGCTGCTAAATTGTAATCAGTCAGGTCGGTTTCACTAACTTACAGCATACTTCCAAATCGTACCATTAATGCATTAATATAAACGCATCAGTGCATGCTTAAAAAATATATCTGATATAATTCTAATAATAAAAGGTCTTTTTTACAGCATTTTGAAAGTAGTATCAACTGAATTATTTTTTTTAGTTTGTTGTTCTTTTTTAATATTTATACTACAATAAATAACTCCCACCCATTATAGTAACAAGTAGGTTTATAAATCTCCACCACACTTTGAGCACCTTGTTCAACCCCAATGGTAATCACTCTACCATCTACACACCATCGTCTTTTCCATTCTTCAGTTTCATTAACCATCACTTTGGCCAAGAGGTCCGATTTATCCCCTTCTTCGTCCAACTTTTTATAACAAACACTATCATTCTGCACATGTTTCCCATTATCATAGGCCTGTTTCATAATATTCATAATCCCGTCTGAATTCATTTCATTAAATTGAACCATATACAGTTGATCATTGGGCAAGTGTGCCAATGGGGATATCCTAAATTTGGCCTCCAACGAATGCATCATAGTAAACAAAACATACCCATGAGGTCCATTTAATACTGTACCATCTGATAGACTAATACTACCATTATAACACTGTTTTTTTTGTAAATTTTCGGTTGCCGCTATTCGAAACCGTTCCGGTCCCAACTTTCGATATTCCATAGAATCACTATCTGACACAAGAGCTGCGTGGAACCCCCATGAAGTGACTACCAATGATCTAATTGAATTAACTGGTTCTGGAAGGTCTCCTACCGATGATGCTTCGGTTATCCTACTATTCAACGGAAATTTCACTTCAAAGTTTGATAAATGTTGCACATGGCCGGTGAAAATTCTGGAAATTGCTTGAGCTACTGATAAATGTCCAATAGTTGTTGATATTGCATTTCCGGTACCAGTAGGAATAATAGCTACAGTTAATTTCAATTTATCTTTTGTATATTGTAAATTGTTCACAAACTCATGCACCGACGTATCACCCGATAAAAAAATTACAGTGGACGACGAACTAAAACTTTTGGAATGATCTGGAATTGTTCGCTTTGAAGCAGTCGATACATAAACATGAGGTAACCCAAACGCCTTTAATAATGGTAATAACACTGAAAAATAAATCCCAGTGGATTTGTGATTACCAGAAAACTTTGATTCAATAACCGCCAAGTTTCGCAAATGAACTGGTAAATTTCTAGTCGATGAATACGAATATGATGAATAATGGTTGTTTATCGAACTGTCGCTAGCACTTGCCAGATTATAGTTTACTAAATACGATTTCAAATCATCAGGAATTGTGCTTAGCGTATGTTCGATTAGTCGTGGTGATCGCTCTTGTTCTTTGTAGCAGAATAATGTATATCCTTCTTTACCTTTTGCGATTACTAATGGTATCTCAGTTGAATCCATTGTTTTTTTTGTTTTTGAGTTGTTGTATTATATAGTATCAAGTCGGATTGTTTTTGTGTCAATCACGACGACGAAATGGTTAGTAAAAAAAAAAAATAGTCGTAAAAAATTGGTTAGTATGTTTTTTTTTTGATGCAACGAATCGAAATAGATAGAAATCAATAATAGTAATAATAAACCAACAATAAACCAGTAGTAAGAAAAAGATCGTTAGGTTGTTGATAATAATAATAATAATGTCCTCTTGTGAACGGTGGATGATGAAACGAATAAAGGTAAGAAAGTTTGTAAAAGAAAAAAAAAATGTGTGTTAGGTTAGAAATGCTTCTTTTTTTTTTTTTTTTTTTTTTTTTTTTTTTTTTGTATATGTAAAATTTTGAAAAAGTGTTATATTAAAAAAAAAAGTAAAAAAAAAAAAAAAAAAAAAAAAAAAAAAAAAAAAAAAAAAAAAAAAAAAAAAAAAAAAAAGGTTTAAACTTAAACTATGTCTCGAATAAAAATGATCACCAATTACTTTTGTTTACTGAACTAAAATAAAAATAAAAAACCAGTTGGTAAGGTTATAATACTGTAGGGCTCTTGAACTGTTAATTTAACGGATTCGCACGAATTAAAAAGTATCACAATGTTCAACTCTGGACCTGATTAATTCATGGGTCTGTGGAAATTGAAAAAAAAAGAAAAAGACATCAATATTGAATTGAACGTTACCTTTGTATGGTGAGAATGTTTTAGCGGGCACAAGTAGAAAAAGCCGAAGAATTAGTTTGAACATAAGACTTTTGAGAGATTATTTTTATTGTAATAAAACAGCTTATTTCAAATAGGAAAAATCCGCGGATTAGCGTTGTCGAACGTATTTAAAAAAAAAAAAACAAAAAAACAAAGGTTTCTATAAACACATAAGCACAAGAGTGGGTCGGCAGCCTGTGTAAGTAATATACAGTTCTTTGTAAAAACGATCAAAATAGTTCTTTATTATTAATTGAAATTCTAAACTAGCTACCCAGTAAACTTTGGCGATATTTAAATTTTTAACCTTAGAACGATGCAACTACTTGAAAATTTTGGCTTTTGATAAATCAGAACTTATTAAAGGGATTTGACCTCAAAACAAAAAAAACAACTCAAGTCGACTATACTGGCGGTTCAAATCTGTCAATTATAGGTATGTATCCATCCAATTGTTTGAAGGTTTTGATACGAAATAATCGTGGCAACTTGAAGCATTAAATTTAGGCATATAAAAGTACACTTTGGAAGGTTAATTTTATGCCATGATAGTGAAGGCTTAACGGGGTGGGATAAAAATTACCGGCAGCCTTAATTTTGAATGACTTACGGACATATTAAAAAAAAAAAATATGTGCATGCAAAGCCTACTATAGTACTGCAATATCGTGCCATACTTATTAAGCTTACCGAGCTATAAGGATATGTTCACCGAGAAATTAAATTTTAATGGCAGTGCATGCAAACTGTTGACCAGTAAACCTACCAATTGGATGAGTTTCATGCCGTTGGTAATTTACCCTGGCGATGGTAACTGGTAAGTAGATTTGTTTTTCTGCTTATAGAGTTAAGGTGTCCTTGTATCACGTTTTATACCAATTGAACATGCATGAGCATAGTAATATAAAAAAAAAAAAAAAACATTTCCAATAATAATAATAATAATAAGAATAATAAAATAAATGGAGGATATTTAACTTTTCTAAAAGCACGCAGCCATCTGTTTAGGAGCTTTTAGCCAACGTGAATTCATTAATTACTCCAGTTCTATTAATTGAAACAGCATGCTCAGTTATCGCGAATGTAAATTCGGCTTTGTCAGTCCACAACTTTCTTTTTTTTTTTTTTTTTTTTGTGACTTTTAAATGTTAAAGACGAAAATATGGTTTTTATTTATGGACTTGGTAAAATATCAGTTTTTTGGCAGTTAGTTAATGCATTCGTCCATTGAGCTCACATTAAGTGATTGTTAGGATATACCTTATTAGTTACGTTCGCCGCCGTCCCCTCCTCACCTCACAGCTTACGTGCGTCTTATACCAAGTTAGCTGACTCCTTTATTATCATTTCTTTATTTTTATTTTTATATATCTTTCAACTCATCGTATTCATAGTTGTAAGCTTAATAATTCTTTTTTTTTTTTCATTTATTTTTTAATATTGGTATACGCAGCATTCCTCAACTGATGGGTTTAATTTATTACTTTGAAACCTCTTGTGCGTGTAACTGTACTACTGCATGCCATCTAGCAAGATTATATATCTCGGCCATCTTCACGATCGATACTATAGCTTGGAAATTCTACCATCTCTTGAGCCCATTCATCTTTTGAAAATAATTTAAATGCTAAACACTTATTTTAGATATTTCAATAATAAGCTGTTAACCCGAAACCATCTTGCAAAATCGATCATATGTGATATATAAAATCATAGGAATGCGATTCCAGTAGCTTGAACCTACTATTTGGTATATATAAATTATCAGAAGTAAATTAAATCCAGAACGTTATACTGATACACCTTGATAACTTTATCGTAAAATATCATTTATGGTTTTATTATTATCTGATAAGTATTATACTTATACATCGTGGCAACCATCAATTTTGCAATTGCTAAGCTTACTTTTAGATGTTGAAAAGAATTATTTTCTGAAAAGTCGACATTAATTATTAATCGAGAGCTGAGCTATACTTGATGCATTATGCTTGTAAGCTTAAAGCCGTATTGTAAATAAATAAAATAAAAAATAAAATAAGAATTCACTCAATACGGTGGTGCTTTACATATAACGTATTGTAGATCATTCCAAAGGACCATTTAATATTAATTAACTATATGTAAGATCCCATACACTGCTTTTGATTTAATCGGTGTTTTTTTGGTGTCTCCTGAAACTCAACAAATTTAAAAATGCAAGCATCCAACGCACCCAGCGGTCGACTGCAACAATCCGCCCAGCCCCCCCCCCCCCTGGGGTTGAACTAATTAAGCTGGCCATCCAAATCCAACTCGGGCCGGCTGGCACACAGCTGCGAAGCTATCCCCACTAAATTGGGCTGCTTCCAGAAGCGGTTAAAAGTTGATGATCGGGAAACTCGGAGCTTATTAAGCTGCCAATAGAAGCAATATTTATTTATTTTCAGTTGATGGTGGCTTTTACTTGTCAACTTGTTAGGCATCAGTAATGATCGCCGCCGCTGATGTACGGCTGGACCTTACCACGAGTGGCGGCGCGCTTCCAACCCCCCCCCCTCGGCCGCCCCCAAGCTTTAGATATTTGAGGCGTCAAATATTATATATATAAATACCAACATCTAATCATTGGCTAAAGGAAAAATTACAGGATAAGTAATAACATGGTCCGGTCGAAATACAATCAACCATTATAAATTGACAATACACTGTTGATTCCAAATTTACAAAGATATATGCATAATAACTAAACATGAAAAGCTTCAACGTTAATCTAGAGCTAAACTTGGCCAACTGGGTCTAGAGCCTGATTTGCAAAATATAAACAATCAAAATGGAATTGCCAATCTTCCAGGTTTTTTTCTTTTCTTAACCATTGCTCTGAAAACTATCACTAATAACCAGTTAGATACTACATAGACATGCATCGTCATACTATTTATCCATCAACCATTTGCAACCGGGCCGTTTTATATAGATTTTACTCACAGATCTTCTCTGTTTTTGCAACAAATTTACATGATGTACATCTGTAAATTTTATCCGCATATGCATCTTTAAACTAGTACAAGCTAGTTATTTATGATATTAATCCATTCGCTTGTTGTTTTATCTCGCCCGTACTAACTTAAACGTCCAACGAAAACTCTGGCTGGGCAAATCTAAGTTTTATTATTATTTTTTTTTTTTTAAACTTCAAGACATTCCAACTATTAATACTATTACATTACCCACATTTGCGACATACATCAAAGGTAAAACTACAGCCTTCCATAATAAATTATTTTTACTGGAACAATGAATCGGTTTTATTTAAAAATTTTTTTTTTTTCGTTCTTTAAACTTTTGAATAACATGATAATATTAGAACAAAGTTTTCGTTTCAACCCCGAATTTCCGTATATATCTCTGCAGGTGATAGCTATCTGTTTACTTGACAGTTAGCTTATCATGCATAGTTGAAGCCCAATGTTTTTTTATAACGCTCAAAACATCTGATGCATTAATTCATTTTTATTCCCAAATTTGGTTATAGACAAGCTTATAGCGCATAACTTTCTCCAGGATATTATAACTGATAGTGCAGTATCATTCTTCGACGCGGACATTTTCATAACATAAGTATACCTGTTTAATAGATCCATTGATTTGGTTTTTATTGTGTTATATTATAATCAACAATAATAAAATGGGTAACATGGTTGATACTAACTGTTTGAACTAGTGCAGGATAGATCCAACCACTTAACTTGGTGTTTTTTTCAGTGGATAACTTTTTGAATCGATTATTAAATGCCTATTCAGGTTTATCTGATAATAATACTACAGCCATAATTTCATTAGTGTACTAGTTCTGTCTTCATTGGCTCAAATTTAGATACCATTAAATACGAGCTGCGTTATGATACGAGTTTGACACAGCGCTTGGATATTGGGTTGTAGATAGTGCGGCTTTACCAAATTAAAAATGTTTTTTTTTTTTTTTTTTTTAATCACGTAAAAACTATGGTGTGTGCAGCCTTCACTTTGAAGAACTCAGCTCAGCATTAAAATTCAAATAACGTGAAGATTTTTTTAGAAATCATTATCACTCTTGATAAAAGGATTAACAGTATATTTCAACTCATGAGAGTATACCGATGATCATAAGGTGTAGAACTACTGACAATACTAACGCATTGTCCCAACATGCGCCACAAACAAACACTCGCGTTTTAAGCTTACCAACAGAGCAGCAATATCCTGCACGCATAAATTTCAAACAAATTAGAAAAAAATTAATTAATTATTCTTTACCACAACATTTTGAACCGCATTTAGTACAAAAACACACAAAATAATCCAATGCTTATAACTATCAAATGACTAGCACACAAATTATAGATTATTATGAACTTCTGGGGTTGACGCCGGTATGTACTCCAGATGAGATCAGAAAAGCCTACAAAAAACATGGTACGTACCTTGTATAAACTAATAAGCTAACACAATTAGCATTAAAGAACCATCCTGATAAAGGTGGTGATGCAGGGATTTTTGCACAGTTTTTGGAAGCAAAAGAGGTATTAGAAGATCCGGAAAAACGAAAGAAATATGATTCGCAACGAAACGTGAAAGCGGCAAGTGCGTATGGCAACAGATCAGGATTTTCATCATATACCCGAACCTCAAATTTTAGAGCTTCATCTCCATCTAAATCATCGACAAAGACTTATAAAAGTACTTCAAGGGCGGGAGGATTTGATAATGGTTGGCAAGAGAGCACCAAAACCTATACAAGCTATCGAACTTATTTCGATCGGTCGTATAATGCAAATCCTTATCAGTCATCTTCTTATAGAACAGGTCATGCAAATCATTCAGACGGCGTTAAAAATATATTTAAAAATATGTATGGTAGGCGATATGCTTCCAAAAAGCCTCCAGAGCCTGAAAAACCTAAACCTCCACGGGAACAAACATGGGGGTTATACGACGACGATGATGATGAGGAGGATGATGATATTTATGAACAGACTAAACAAAAGTCAAGTGCTAACGCAAATACTTCCAATAACCCTAGTTCAACAAATTATGCAAACCCATATGCAACAAACTCCTCAGAAACATCAGAACAATACGAACCAAGCTGGGATTCCAACTTTGATTTCGAATTCAAACCTCACCCATCTAGTAAGCCTCAAAAATCTACTTCTGGTAAAAACCATAACGTCAATCTTGACCCAGGTGATGATGACGTAGAGGAGAGTAGCACGGACGGCGAAAACGACACTTCTAATGAAAAACGGCATTTTTCATCAGCATATAATACTTTTAGAACCAATACGGAATTCGAATCAGATGATGAATTCGAAGATGCAGATGATGTAGAAGACATCCAAGCGGAGGTTCCGCATTCTACAGAATTTGTTGACCTGACTAACGACTCTGATGACAATAAAAATAACAACACGAATGATGAAAATACTAACGAAATCGACGAAACGTTAAAACGGCAAAAAAGCGAATCGTTTGAAAACCATAAAAAGCAGAAAGTTTATTCTGATAGTAATACCCCACCTCTGAAATCTAATACTAATAATAATAATAACAAAAGCGCTACTGGTAAACGGCAACCTATTATCGAGTCAGACAGTGAAGAAGATGATTCAGTTATTAAGAGCCCCAGAAAACGAGCCAAAACAACTACTTATGACAAGATGAAGGACGATATTTATAATCAAGCACCGTTTACACAAACCCATGGCGATTTTAATATGGATGAAATGATGAGCTCGATTTTTGGAGGCGCCAAAAAGCCACAAGATGGTTCACCGTCAAAGTCCACAACAGAGTCTAAGAAAGCAATTCCTGAATATATCGATCCTACACGGACCCAACCAAATTTTAATACTACATCAACTCCAGTTAATGCTCAACGGCCAAAGACTTTTAAACCAGATGAAAAGCCAGAAAAATTGTATCAACTTTATGATGATATTGAGGTGATGCAGTTGAATGCCCCGGTTCCCCCAACAGCACCGGATTTATCTCAAGTGTCTGAAGAGGCGTTGAAAACTTATGGATTAATGATTGAAAATTATCAAAATCAATGGAATATTTATAATTATAAAATGAATTTGTATCAACAGAAACGAGTTGAAGCAGATGCAAATTATGGATTGGAATTATTCAAAACTTCTCAGGGGTTGAAAGAGTACATGGCGGCACTACAACATGACGCAAAAGTCAAAGCGCTGTGGAATTCTGCGTATGAAACTCATATCCGAGTGATGCATGAGTTTATCACTGTCAAAGATTATGTCGAACGAACTGTATAGATTATTATTATAATATATTTTTTTTTTTGCTTATATTTATGTGGCGTAATTTTTATTTTATTTTATTTTTTTAATTTTAAGGGGTAAAATATCCTGTGATCGAATCTCGGGTTTGACATGACTTGGTTTTTTTTGGAAAAACTTATACCCATTTATCGGATCGGGGAAAAATATTCAACCTTAGTGGTTTTTTTTTTTTTTTTTAATTTTTTTTTTTTGGATACATAGTTGGAAATTTTTTCAACACTGGTATTTTTTAAATAACGCGACAACGTATCAAGAATTGATTTTAATAATGAATTTTTTAGGTAAATGGACGGTGCTGTCAGTCGGCATCGTGTTCCATATACTATTTGTTATGTCAATTTTTGACATTTATTTCGTATCACCATTGGTACATGGGATGCGCCATTACAGCACACCATCTCCGGCACCAGCAAAACGACTGTTTTTAATTGTAGGTGATGGATTAAGAGGCGATAAATGCTTTGATTCCATTACGCATCCTACAACTGGCGAAACTGGTTACCTGGCGCCATTTATTAGACAGAAAGTGTTGAATGATGCTACGTTTGGTATTTCACATACTCGAATGCCGACAGAATCGAGACCAGGGCATGTTGCAATGATTGCCGGGTTTTATGAAGATGTTTCGGCAGTTACAAAGGGATGGAAAGAAAATCCAGTGGACTTTGATTCAGTTTTCAACCAAACTAGACATACATATAGTTATGGGTCACCAGATATTTTGCCAATGTTTGCAGATGGGGCAGAGAAAGGGAGGGTAGATGCAACCATGTATGGACATGGCGATGAAGATTTCACCAAATCATCAATTGAGTTAGATAGATTTGTGTTTGATCATATCGATGACTTGTTTGATCGTGCTACCAGAGAACCAGAATTGATGGAAAAATTAAATCAAGATAAAATTGTGTTTTTCTTGCACTTGCTGGGGATTGATACTGCAGGTCATGGATATCGACCATATTCTGCGGAATATTACGATAATATCAAATATATTGATGATAAAATTAGACAATTGGAAACCAAGATTGAAAATTTTTATAATCATGATGGCAAAACGAGTTGGGTTTTCACAGCAGATCATGGCATGAGTGATTTTGGTAGTCATGGTGATGGACATCCAAATAATACTCGAACTCCACTAGTATGTTGGGGTGCTGGGATTCCAAAGCCTAATAAACAAGCTAAAGGTGCCCATGATGAATATAGCGAGCCGTGGGATTTGAATAGTGTCAAAAGAAATGATGTACAACAAGCAGATATCACTTCATTGATGAGTTATTTGGTAGGTATTAATTACCCGGCAAATAGTGTTGGTGAGTTGCCGCTGGAGTATGTTTCTGCAGATGATAAAACTAAAGCAGAAGCGTTGAGTAATAATGCTTACGCAATTGCAGAACAGTATATGGTCAAAGAACAAGAACAAAAAAATCGACAAATGCATTTCAAAGCTTTCAACAAGTTGAGTAATGATTTATCGGTTGAATTAAGAAAGCAGCAAATTGAAAAATTAATTAATGAGAGCAATTTTAATGAAGCTATCAAACAGTCGGAAGAATTAATGACTTTGTCTTTAGATGGGTTGAGGTATTTACAAACATATAATTGGGTATTTTTACGAACATTGGTAACATTTGGGTTTTTGGGATGGATTGTTTATGCAATTACTTCAT
Source organism: Blastobotrys arbuscula (assembly GCA_030564365.1). NCBI lineage: Eukaryota > Fungi > Ascomycota > Dipodascomycetes > Dipodascales > Trichomonascaceae > Blastobotrys > Blastobotrys arbuscula. The sequence goes on along the minus strand of JAJLUN010000090.1, from coordinate 22,118 downwards.
TTTTACATTTATTTATTGTTGATAAACAGTTTAAAGAAACACAAACATCAACCTGGTTCATCAGATCATTAGCAGTGGCGGTTTTTTCCGTCTTGAGTTCAATCTTTTATTATCAAAAACAACCACTAAACTTTTATGCATATGCATTTTTCCCAGTGTTTTTCTGGTATCAAGTTTTTGAACACTGGAGTACTGTATCAGAAGGGTTCAAACTTTTAATCACTCGAGTGCCAAGTGGTAATAAATATCAAATTGCAATTTTCACATTAATGTTTGGAATTGCATTAATGGAAGCTATTGTATATGGTTATTTTCATCGTGAAATTTTTAGTATCATTTTTATCACTGGTATGTTTTGGCCCTGGATTCAAGATGCCAAATTAGCATGGCGAAATTTGAGTCTAAGTTTGGCATGGGCTATAAATTGTGCAGTTATGTCAGCATTCACATTATTACCAGTTATTAAAGAAGAAGATTTGGTACAAATCATGACTGGTGGAGGGATCATGATTACTTTGGGGTTATATTTTAGTTATTATCTTGGTACAAGAATCTCATTAACCACCTTTTCCTTATTAGTTTCGGGGCTTCAACTAGGGTTGATTTTATTAGCATTGTTTGTTACCAATTCAACAGTATTATCATTACAAGCACGAGCGGGGTTAAATATAGGAAACCAAATCGTGGGGTGGATTGTGATGGTACTATCGGTAATGGTACCATTTTTACATGTTTTTAAACCCGTTAATGATTATCGGTTCAGATTATTAACAATCTTTTTAACATTTTGTCCAACTTTTATCATACTAACAATTTCCAACGAGGGGTTATTTTATATTGCATTTTTCAGTTTATTATTATTATGGGTTGAATTTGAACAAAAATTCTATTCAACAAGCACCCATAAAGATTCAGTCACTGGTGCAAGAGTTTTATCATTACAAGAATTCCGAATTTCATTATTCTTTTTTTATTTAGTACAAATTGGATTTTTTGGTATCGGTAACATTGCATCAGTTAGTGCCTTCTTCCTGGACCCTGTGTTTAGATTAATCACCGTGTTCGATCCATTCCAAATGGGGGCGTTATTAATCTTTAAAATTTTGGCACCATTTGCAGTGTTATCTGCGTGTTTGGGTATTTTAAACCTACGATTAGGTGTTCCTCCATCGGCGCTATTTTCAATGGTTTTGGCAGTCAGTGATGTTTTGTCGTTGAATTTTTTTTATCTAGTCGTTGATGAAGGTAGTTGGTTGGATATTGGTACGGGGATTAGTCATTTCAGTATTAGTAGTGGGTTGTGTGTGTTTATGATTTTGTTGGAATATGCATCAGGGGTATTAACCTCAGGGGTAAAAATTCCAATTGGACAACAAAAAATGAAGAAAAAATAATAACTATTTGTACACAATATATATAAAAAAATATAACAATCTATGCTCCTTTTTGACGTTTTTGATCGTTGCTTTGATCAGTGTTGGCGGGTCGTTTCTGCCCACTGTTATCAGCATTCCCTCCTCGTTGTTTATTAAAACTTGGCCGATTGAATGCAGGCCGTTGGGTGTTATTGTTACCAAAATTCCCGCCACCTCTTGATAGATTCCCGCCACCTCTTGGTAATCTAGATGCGAGGTTCGTTCCTGCATTCGGATGGTTACCCACCCCTTTTTCTTGACCTTTAATTTGAATAGACCGTGGATTAGTACTAGTTGCATTAGATGGACCAGATGGACCAGATGGAGCAGCTGGAGCGGCAGGAGCAGCCGGTGCAGCAGAAGGTCGGTTGGCTTGCGGGATACCACCAGTTTTGGTGGCTGGCCCAGTAGGTAATGGTATACCAGTTGGTTTACTCTTTTCATTCAATTGACTTTGAGCTTTATTCAATTTATTTTGTAATAAAGTATTTCTCATTTCCATTTCTTTTCTAGTTTGAGCCACCGCTTTATCCACCGCTTCCTTCTTTTCCTTTTCAGTTTGTTCATTACTCGTTGAACCATCACCTTCAGTAGATGTGGTGGTATTTTTTAGATCCTGTTTGAATTTCTCCATCTCCTGCTGTTGTTGCTCCTCAATCTTCTTTTTATGTTCCGCAATTACTTTACTAGCATTCTCCTTCATGGCAGCAGCATTAGCTTTTAATGCTTCTTCCTTGGCTTGCTTGATCTGTTCATCAATTTCACTCTGTTCTTGTTGATGCGTTTGTTTCAGTTTTTCAATTTCTTCAGTTAATTTGGAAATTTCCGCCAATTTTTGTTCATGCTCTTGTTTTGGAATACCATCACCAGTACTAGCAACGGAAGGAACATTGTTTTTAAGCTCTTCAATTTGATTGTTTAGTTCAACAATCTTTTGTTGCGCTTCAGCATTTTGTTGCTCCAATTTGGTCTTTTCTGTCACCAAATTTTCATCACTAGTAGTATTAGTGGTATTGGATTGCAACTCTTGACATTGTTTGGATAATTCATCCACTTTACCCTTCAATTCACCGATTTCTTTTTGCTTAGCAGCCAATTGTTCACCATCTTCTGAATTATTAGTAACTTGTTGAGCTTGTTCCAATTCTTTATTCTTTGCATCCAAACTAGTAGTAGCTTCATTTAATGCTGATTTGGTTTTTTCCAATTCTGCTTGCAATTCTACCAATTTCCCATCAGTATCAACACCAGCTTCACTAGTTTGATTCTTTGCTTCTTGCAATTCTCTTTCTCTACTCTCCAGAGTTTGTTTTAAATTTTCCAATTCTTGTTTAACTTCTTTATTTTCTTCTCGTCTTCTCTTTAATTTACCTTGAGATTCAGTCAACAATCGATCAAACCGTCCTTTAATCGCATCATAACTTTCTTGCAATTCATTTTTACCCTTGGTTAATTCAGTCATGTTGTTATCAAGAGTTTGTTTTTCCTTTGTTAATTGATCATGATTTTTAACCAATTCATTATTATTCTTAACCAACTCGTTATTATTCTTAACCAATTCGTTATACAATTGTTGCAATGAATTCTTGGCCTTTGTCAACTCGTCAAATTGTTTCTTCATCAACTCCTTTTCTTGTTTCAATTTGGCAACTTCATCCTTCAAAGTTTGCAATTCACTTGGATCAATTCGATCATATTTATTCATAATATTCTCAACTCTACTCTTCCAAGATTTGATTTCTTCACTCTTTTGGTCCAACTCTTCTTTATGCGTTTCATTAATAGCTCGAGATTCCCGCAATTGTTCTTGTAATGGTTCCAATTCGGATTGTAAATTACCAACTTGAGTCTCCAATGAATCAACTTTTTTTTGATAGAATTCAGATTGACCTCGTAGTTGAGAATTCGATTCTCGCAAAATATTCATTTCATTCATCCTGGCTAATACTTGTTCATGCTCTTGTTGAGCTTGAGACGTATTTTCTTGACGAGTTCGTTCGTGGTCCAATTCCCCTCGAACTTGTTCCAATTCATTAGTAGTATAATTCAATTGTTGTTGCAATCGTCGAGATTCTTGTTTAGTCAATTCTAAATTAACTTCTACTTTTTCTTTTTCTTGTTTCAGGTATCTAATAATCTGTCGCAGATTCCCTTCTTGTGCGTTTTCCGAATCATCAGTTGGTGCATTACCAACTTCTTCATTATTATTATCAGATTTTCGACTAGATGCTTTTTCCAATTGATCTAATAATTGAGAATTTTGTTCAGCTAGTTGACTACATCTTGATTGCAATTGTTCAATTTCTTGTTCAAAAGTGAACCGTTGACTTGACCAACTATCTTGACTACTGGATAATTGATTGGTGGCGTTTTCTGCTTGCGTTCGTGCTTGGATAATTTCATCCTTTAGAGCATTTAGTTCATTTCGTAATTGTTGTGCAGTGTTGGTAGCTTCAGCATGTTTCAACAATTCTTTTTCGTAATTATCTTGAGCTTCTTTCGCAACATCTGCTTGTTGATCCAAATCTTTCTTCAATTCAGTTTGCAACTCAATTAATCTCGATTCACTGGATTCCAATTCTTTAATTCTTGTTGATAATTGATCTTTTTCTTGCTGGACAATTTTGATCTTTGCATCTTCTTGATCTTTGAACCCTGCCAATTCCTGATTAGTTGTTTTCAACAAATCATTAGCATCACCAAGTTTGTTTTCCAAAGATTTGATCTCATTCTATTTTGTTAGTACGGTTTTTTTTCTTTTTCTAATAAACATACTTGTTTTTGTTCAATTTCTTGTTCCATTTTGGTTCGGAATTCATCATTAGTATCGCTCAACGATTGTAAAGATTCTTCAGCAGCCTTCGCAACCTCGGTCATTTCTCGAACATGGTTTTCAGCAACGCTCAATTCATGTTTACATTTATCCAAATCGTTAGTTAATTGAACCACTTGTTCATTCAATTTCTCATTAGCACTCTTTTCCCCACCAGGAGTTTGATAAATTGCCAATTTTTCTTGTGCTGATTTGTTGGCATTCTCAGCCTGCGACATTTTCAATTCCGCTTGTTCTTTAGCATGTTTAGCATTTACCAATTCTTCCCTAGATTGTTGCAAATCTTTAGATAACTGGTCAACCCGTTGTTGATATTCACCAGATTCATGTTCCTTTCGTAATTGAATTCGTTTAACTTCTTGAGTTTCATCTTGAAGGTTTTTACGTAATGATGAAACTTGGGTGGTTAAATCTTCAATTTGTTTATTCAACCCTTGCTTCATATCATCAACTTGAATTGCTCGTTCTGATTCCAGACTTTGCATATTAACAATAATATTATTTAATCTCCCCTTTTCTTGTAATAAATCAGAATTTTCTTTAATCAATCGATCTTCAATTGTTTTTTTCAATTGTTTTTCAGACTTCAAATTATCAACTTCACTTTTAATACTACCGTTTAATGACTTTGTTTCAATTAATTCCTGTGACAATTGTTGATTGATTAACTCTTGTTTGGACATGGTTTGTTGTAATGAAGAATTGGATTTTTTCAATTCAGTGTTTTCACTCTTGACAGATTCCATATTTTGTTGCAAATTTTTAAACCGATCACTGGCTAATTCATATTGACCTTCGACACGAGTTAATTGTAATTTTAATTCACTCTTGGCAGTTGAAATTGATTGAATTTGTTGATTCAAAGTTTCAATGGTTAATTTAGTTTCGGTTTTGTAAGTTTCTAATGATTCTTGTGCTTCCAACATTAATGAATGTGATTTTTCATTTTGTGTGATTAACTGCTGAACATATTCATTACTATTATTTACAACATTTGGATCACGATTTGAACTCATTCTTCTAAACATATCACGCTCTTGTGTCAATGCTTCAATTTTGGTCTTGCATCGTTCCAAATCATGTTGTAAGTGCTCAATAGCTTGCGTGGCTCGTTCAACTGCTTCAGATTCCAATTGGTCAATTTTCTTCCTAGCTTCTTGTTCTTCGTGTTCCATCTTTTGACCTAGTTGTCTAGTTACCTTTAATAGATGCTCATTCTGTTGTTGCATTTCAACCATGTTTTTGAACAAAACCAATCGATCTGAAATCAACCGATCAGTATCACTTTCATTAGTTTCACCACTTAATAAATCTTGTAATGCACCATGTTCTTCACTATTCAATGGTTGTTCATTATCAGTAAACATTTGAATTTGAATTAATAAATGCTGAACTTGACGGGATAAATCTCTTAACTGTTGTGATACCAACCCTTGTTCCCGTTCTCCATCTCGAATCTTAATCTCACTACTCTTTAATTTATTTTTCAAATCTTCGTTTTCTTTATTAACTTTTTCCAAACTGATACTAAATTCCGCCAAATCTTTTTCCAATCGTTCATTCTCTTCTCGTTCAGCAATAATCGCTGGAGCATGGTTCTCCATTTCTTCCAAAATATTATCCATTTCTCGTCGAAGAGTTTCATTTTTATATTTCTCTCGTTCTAATCGAGTTTTTGTTTCTTGAAAGTCGGAATACAACTGGACTAATGACCCACCACCTCTTTGAATCTCAGAAATAATCTGTCCTGATGGAGAGAATACACTAGTATTATTTGTTGGAGTACCAACTCGTTTGATTGGAGTTTGCGGATTGGTAACATGTGGCGTATTTTCTTGATTGAATTGTTGCTGTAATTGAGTTTCAAGTTTTTGCAATTGTGCTTGCAAATTACTTGCTCGTTTCGTTTCTTTTTCTGCACTAGTTTTCCACTTAGCCAAGTCGTTGATAAAATTGTTACGTTCATTTGATAATAATTTCTCCAACTCTGAAATACGATTCTTGGCATCATTTGTAGATTTCTCCCACAATTCGCATAATCTCTGTTGACTAGACATTTCGGCCTTGAAACTTTCTTCACTAGATGCGGCTGAGTTTTTCAAATCTTGAATTTTGACCAAATTATCATCATATTTTTTGTTTAATGTTTCCAACCTCTTGTTCAACGATTCTTGGGTCATTTTTAAAGATTTGTTTTCAATATCTAACGAATCTCGTTCAGAAGTCAATTTTGAAACTTGTTCCAATTTTTCAGTTCTAAATTTTTTAAACTCTCCTGCCTTTGATTGCAATTCATTTTCATACCATTCATTTGATCGTTTTAAAGATTCCAATTCTTGGGTCAATTGCTGTTCTTTTAATCTAGTATTCATTGATGCAGACCTAGTTTGAGTAATTTGATTCTCCAAATCAGCAATAGTCCTTCGATTTTCGAGCTGATTTTTATGACAATTATCCAATTCCGTCCTCAATTCTCTCAATTCATCATTTCTTCGTTCCAACGTATCCAAAGTTTGTCGTTTTTCTCCACTCAAAGTTTGCACTCGCGTTTTACAACTTGTCAATGCTTCATTCAATTCATTCTCATTATTGGATAATGAATTAGTTTGAGTCGCAAGTTTATCTTTCTCTGTCTGTAAGTCATTAACCTTTTTTTCCAAGGTTGTTTTTTCTTCAATTGCAGAATCCATCCGCTGTTTCATTGAGACCACTTTTTCATCCTTATCATGAACCGTTTGTTCTAAATTTTGTTAGTTGATACCTTTTTTTAATAATAATATTATTATTACATACCATAATTCATTTGATCCAGCATTTGTTGACTTTTCAAGTTCTCCATTTCCTCCGCACGAGCTGTGATTTTCTGCAAAACAGCCACTGGCAAGTTTGTGACGAATGATACATCAAGAGTTAGGAATTGTGCCACGAATTTAGGTTTGACGCTTTGATCCTGCCCTGTTTTGTCAGTTAACGGGCCTCCAGATGATTGAACCAGCGCGTTACTACTACCACCACCAGTATTGGTATTGGTATCTGTGGTGGCAGGATCCCGGTATGGGACGTTTTCATTTTCATTACTTTCAGACATGTTCACTCTCTATAGTAATATCCCCAACCTCAGTCTTACACCTCGGATTGAATTTGTGTCTAAAGTATAAATAGAGGTTGAATTGAACTGTTAATAAATAAATGAAAAATAAAAATAAAAATAAATTTAAAAAAGTGGTTCGCAGGTAGGCTTTTTCTATTTGAGGTTGAAATGTTTATGTATAATAAAATGTGGTGATCCACAACAAAGTGTTGTGAGGATTAAAATTTTGCCCCATCCTTACGTACTAATTGGGAGAATACCATTGATACACTAATAAATTTATTGTATACAATTGTTAACGCGTGAAATTATTTTATTTTTTTCCCACGCGCAAAAAAATCGATCGCTAATGAAAACCGGGTAACTAGTCTATTTTAAATAACAAACATTAAGATTATAAACCTCATTTTCTGATGGATTTGAAGGTACTTTTTTTTGTTGCAAGATTTGTAGTTTTTGTACTGCTAGTGCCAAACTAATCATTTCATAGCTTTCACTATCAGTTAATGCATGGTTCAAAATAGGTTTTAATAGTTGGATTTGTTTGGTGCTAATATCAGAAAACCCTTTTTTTTGCAACATCGCCACCAAATCCAACATTTTTATAACCATTGTAGCATCTAATTTTTTATCAATATCAACTGGTAATGATACCAACAATTCATCCAACTGAAGGGTATTAATATATTGTTTTAGATCTGAATCTAAGTGATTGTGAAGAATAAATAAATATCGAATAAATAATGATGGTGTGATTGATTTGACAGGTGAATTAAAAATTTGTGATTTCTTAACAACTTCAAATGCCAAATCATAATCTTTAACTTGAATACATGCAATCCATAGTGGAATAAATAAATGTGCAAGAACCAAATCATTGTTGATATTAAAGGTATTACAATCCCATTTGGATAATTGGGTTTTTAATAACTGTCTCCCATCTAATGCTAGTAATGCTCTCCCCAGGCCAACAAATGATCTTGAATCTAATTCCAGATTTTCCAAAACATTAACCCATTCAGTTTCAAATCCATCAATAATAATTTCTTTAGCTTTATCTATTTGTCGTAATGCAAAATATCGATTGGCGGCCATTAATCGGAATGAATGCCTCTGGGTATTAGTCCATTTAGCAAGACTTCCTCCATAACTCACTGCTTTGCACAATGAATCGATATTTTTCACACTCTTGTGTTTTAAAATAGCCATGCCAATATTGTAGTTTAGTTTCCCATGATAATATAGTTGGTTAAATGTTGATAATAATACTTGCTCATCTTTACAATTATGAATTTGTTTTAATAACGGTCCGTCCTTCATTGTTAATAAATTGTTCTGATTTGACAACAAAACTGTATTCAATCCTGTAAATAAACCTTCAAAATGTTGAGATACAGGGTTGGCGCTTTTTGATCCTTTATTCAACTGCTCTCCAAATGCTCCTTTGATAATGTTTAACAAATCACTTTCTTCGCCTGCTGACATTACAGGTGGGGCGTCAAATGGCTCGACCAGCTTTTGGAACTTTTCCCATGGTTTGGTTTGTCGAGTTTTGGTTAAGCTTGTCAACGCTGCATTGTTTTTTACCTTCATTTCTCGCTATCGTACTTTTTTGTAAAGCAATAAAAAAAAATATTCTAAAGTGGAACGATGTTTGTCTGGATTATAATATAGTAGTAAGAAAAAAATTTGTGCCCCCGCTGCCGCCGCCCAAGAGAATAGTCTAACAACCCCGGGTAATTGTAATGAGCCGTGACGGAATACAATCATAAATAACAATTATAATTCATGGTAACAATTTTATAATGATAATTGTTCTACCAACGTATTAATCATTTCTTGATGTTCTTTAGCCTCTATGGCTTTCATTGCCAATCGATATGACTGCTCCGATTTATCAGGAACATCTTCAAGGTTAGCCAACTCATCTAACCCCTGTGAAATTTCGATCAAATTGTTTTTGATATTAGTCAACAATTGAAGGTGAACCAAATCAGCTTTATATTCTGGAACCTCTACCGCCAGCCACGCCAAAGCGACGTTAATATTTTCAATCATTTCATACATATCATCAATCATTTTGGTATCTTCGATTTCGGTACTCTCAATTTGTTCTTGAATATAATCAAACTGTTGTTTAACAGTAGTCAAAACTGTCCATTCATTTTCTTTAATCGTGTTAATAGTACGCTGTCGAAATTTATGATCTAATGGCAGCCATTTTAATAAATATCCCAGGCATGCAATAACCATTGGGATCCGCGTCAAAGTCTGACCAGATTGATCAAGAGTTTTTGCAATTTTCCTATCAAGACCACAATCAATACATTTAATTGCAATATCTCCGCATTCTAACCCAGTTAATGCATCCTTTAAAATCTTCCATGATTGGGTAACCACATATTCATCTTTACCAAACAGAACCATGATATTTTCAATCCCCTCATTTTCATAAATTTTCTGTTTACAATTAGAATCCCTAATAAATTGTCGATATAAATTGGCTGCTTGGGTGCAGAATTGAGTCTCAATAGAATTTTCTGATCCCGCAGTAGTGCCATAATATCTCATAAATGGTGTAAACACTTTACTCAATTGTTGTGGAGTAAAAGTTTGTAATAAGCTCGGGGTGTGGAAAAAAACGTTGTTTACAGCTTCCAATACATTTACATCAAAATCGCATACTTGTTGATAAAGTCCTGGTAGCAGATCCAATAATTTTGGAGTTAATGGGAATAATTTTATAGCGATTGAATCGGCCAAATTGTCAATTAAATTGATAATTGTACCCATCAATGGATCATATTTTTGTTTACTATCATTTAGCTGTAGCAATTTGGTTAAAATTGGTTCCAATCCATTATCGAATAATACGTTGGAAATTTTGGCGGCATTTGGACCATTTTCAACATTTACCAAATTACAAAAAACTTCAAACACGTTTTGAACAATATCTTCATTGGGGTGGTAGAATAATGTCATTAATTGCTTAAGACCATTATTAGCGAATTTGTCACATACCGTGGAGTCATTGATGTTTTTAAATAATTTGATAGTTTTATCTAATTCAGCTTCAGAGTCTATAAATTTCAACGGTTCATCTGGATACTTTTCCCGTAGTTCAATATTTTTGCTAAAACAATTTTCCAAAGTTGATACCAAGGATTTTAATTTTTGTTCATCATCTATTGTTTTATCATGTTCATCAACATATTTCATGGCTTCTATGGCATCTTTATCCAGACCTTCGCTAAACATTGGATCATTCATTTTTTTTTTTCCAAAATTTTCTTGTTGTATGTAAAGATAAATATTTGGTTTTTGATTTTGATTTTGATTTTCAAAGTTTCACGCGACAATTTTTTTATTTCTTTTTGATCTTTTTTTTTTCCTACAATTAATAATGAACACCAACAAAGTTAGTAAAGAGAATGACCGCAGAGAACGGTTCAAGGCATTACAGCGAAAGGCCAAACAGTCAACTTTGGAGAACAAAAAAACCTTATATAAAGAACATCAACGGTTATCCTCTTCTTCATATCAATCAAAACTCGAGCGCAAAAAAGAACAAGCGGAACTAGAAATATCAAAATTGGAGGCTGAACAACATGGGGAAGATTATGAACGGAAAAGGGCATGGGATTGGACGGTAGAAGAGGCAGAAGAATGGGAACGGAAACAAAAAGATAAAAAAAGAGCAAAAGAGTTGTCTCAAGCGAACGATTATGGTATTATGGCGGGAAGATCGTATGAACGAAAAATGAAAGATTTTGAACCGAATTTACAAGAATATGAAACTTCAAAAGATAAAAAAGACGATTATGCGTTTGATCACAAACCTGCCAAAAAAAATGTGGATTTGTTGGTTAATACGTTGGCAAGAGAGGGTGGTAGAGATAAACGACCTGGGAAAGAAAAAGATGATAATGTTACTTCATATATTAATGAAAAGAACAAGGCTTATAATAAAAGTCTGGCTCAACATTGGAATAAGTACAATAAAAATTTACGTGATGCTTTGGATGAGCAGGATTTTTAATATTATTGTATGGTATCGCAAACTCCCAATCCTTGGTGGGTACTACTACTACTACTACTTCTACATTTGACGACACACATAAAAAAAATAAAACTAAAAAAAAAATGCAGGTGTATAACGAGGTTGAACCGGAAACTGCGGTATTGTGGTTGAAAAATGAGCAAAACAGTCCGTTATTATTTTTCATTCCAGGTAATCCAGGATTGGCAGAATATTATGAAGAATATTTTGCACATTTACAAGAAGCACTGCCAAATTATGAATTTTTCTGTCCATCACACATTGGGTTTAATACATTATCGCCCGTAAAAGGAAGTATGAATGGTAGAGTATATAAACTCGATGAACAAATTGAACATAAAGTTCTAATGTTGAAAAAATTATGCGGCAACAGTAATAGAGAAGTTATTATAATGGGTCATTCGGTAGGAGCATGGATGGTTCAAAGAGTAGTTGTGGCATGTCCCGAAATCAATTTCAAATTAGTTGGATTATTAACCCCAACCATTCAAGATATTGCGGCTAGTGACAAGGGGGTGAGATTGACCACATTAGGGAAGTATGTTGGTGAACAACCAGGGTATTTATTTGGTAGATTAGGTCAAGCAATTTATTATACCATACCTCAAATTGTTTTGAAAAATGGTGTCAAACTGGGGATGGGGAGGGATGTTCCTGATCATGCATTAGAAGCTACGTTAAAAATGATGAGTCGACCCAATATTTTGAGACAATTTGCAGATATGGGTGGTGAAGAAATGGTGAGGATTGCCAAAGAACCTGCTGATGAAATTCAAGATTTTTGGAATTCAAAAAAATACAAAATTTGGGTATATTTTGTTAATAGAGATCATTGGGTTAAAGATGAAACAAGACAGGAAATTGTAGACAAGTATGCAGATTATGATAATGTTGATATTCAAGTTGCTCATGAATTGGATACAACGGTTCATGCTTTTTGTGTGAGGCATAGTGAATCGTTTGCCAAATTAACTTGTGATCAAATAAACTCTTTGTATGAAAAAAGTATATAAATAATTAAAATTTGCATTGAATATTAGTTTCATTATAATAATAATAGTAATATTTTTAAAAAAAAAAAAAAAATTATGACATTAGTCTCCAAAGTGTATTCATTGAGTGATATGCTGGTACTAAGCGTACCATTAACAATCATTGCCACTGGGGTCGGTCAAGTGGTTGATAAAAAAACATTGGCTAGTGGGAGTAATTTGACGATGGTTGAATCGCTAATTGCAATCATTATGTTGTACGGTATCAAAACGATTGTTCCGACCAATTCGATTTTCAAACCAAAAGTTGAAGCATGCACATCAATGGTGGTATTTTTATTTACAGTATTGGCGATATTAAGCGCAGGGTTATATTTAAGTCGGCTACTATTTGATGGTCAAAAAATTGAGAGGTATGTTTATACTACATTGTTGTATTCAATTTTGGCGACGATACTAGTTAAAAAAAACCCAAGCCGATGGAATGAATTTATGCCAAGCTGGGTTATTAAAGCAATTACGTTGTACAAGATTCAAGAAGAAAATATCAAGGCTCAGAGTGCACTGTTCGATTTGAGTGCTAGAGTTCGATACTTTCATTACTTGTTTATTCATATCTCATTGTTGCAGGATATTGCTAATTTGTTATTAAAGGCTAGTAATAAAACAGGATCTGGTGGATCTAGTAGCCAAGCATAATTTATAAAATTATCATTAATTTTAATTTTTAAGCCAAGCATATACACATATATATATATATATATATACTGAATTGTAAGCTTTATATAGTTAAACAAATATTGTCAAGTAATGGTTGAAGGTAAACCAAAGAATAGACCAGAGGTGGTTATTCAATATACCAAAACTGGAGTGTACTGTATAACAGCCTTCTTTTGGGTTACGTATATTATCTCTGGAGCCACTCTCCCCAGTGCAATCCACATGGTTTTCATACTATCCACCTCGATATTGATATTACTATCAATACCAATCTGCTACATGGCAATGAAGAAACGAGATTATTACCACTACAGTTTGAAGATTATTGAACCATTAATTGTATACTCGACTTTTACAGCTCCGTTTGATTTAAATAGGTTAATAATTTCACAGGTGGTTCGTTTATATAAATGGTCAAAGCCCGCGGAAATGGTGGCTTTGGCGACGGTAATCATTGGATTATTTTGGGTGGTATTATGGGAATTTGTGATTTTAAAGTATACTCGGTTATCAATGTTTGGATGGATTTGTTTAGGGTTGGTAATGTATGGGATAAACTTTGTGTGGATAACTACGGAGTTTAAGAGACGAGATCAACTGCCATTGTTGGTTGGTGGTGGGTCATTTGTTGCTACTGCGGTATATGGGATTGTGATTAGAGTAGCAATATACTATGCTCAAAAGTTGATTAAAAGATGGTATTAATATTTTTTTTTTGTCTATAGAATTCTTTTTGAATTTGAAATTTTTTAGTTCTCATGACTGTGGCTGTAGAATTTCCAATGATTTGATATTGGTATTATACCTGCATTTGATTGTTTAAATGATTTAATGATTTTGATGTAAGTGATTTGCACTTATCTAACATTGCGATATGAGCGAGATCACGGCTGAAAAGAAAAAAATAAAATAATTCCAGCTCTACGAAGGCATTGTTACGGAGGCATTGGTACGAAGGCATTGGTAATGAAAAACTTTTTCTTCTATAATCGTTGATTGCTGGACTTGAGAGAGTTGCTATCGGGCCAAACGTCGGGGCTCATATGTGGTTAGAATTATATTTTTATCATAATTTCTTTTGAACGTGGAAAAGAAAAAAAAAAAAAAAAGTTAATAGATCAACAGGCACGCGTGGAAACGTACGATTAGACCGACATATCCAATGCGAATACTATTGACTGACAAGTAACCAACATAAAATCAATATATACAGATCGTGAAAATTAAAATTTTGAGTGAAGCTGCTGGCTATTAGAAGTGTTGAAAGAAAAGGGGTTGGTGTATTTGGACTACTACTATAGGAAAGTTGTCCACAGGATAATTAAAATTAAACAAACTGGGTTCCTCTATTTATTAACAGTAGATACTTAACTGATTAGCGGGCCTGGACATTTGTTCGGTCTGGTAAAAAGTTTGGCGAGAAATATGCATTGCTTTTTAACAACTCATGCAAGGGAAAAACCTTTTTTTTTTTTTTTTTTTTTTTTTTTTTTTTTTTTTCTTTTTTGGTAAACTGTTTTTTTTTTTTAAATGTGTGTTTCTTTGTTTTTTTTCAAATTTTTTTTTTTTTTTTTTTTTTTTTTTTTTTTTTTTCTATCGCATCTTTCGGGTAAACCGTATCGGTTTTTACAATGGTGCACGTTAGCAGTTTTTGACAAGTTTATTTTTTTATTTTATTTTTTGTTTATTTATTAACTAACCAGTTACTTTTGCCGGTTTTTGAGTTCAAGCTTGGAGAACAATTTATTTTATTTTATTTTATATTGCAGCTAAGGTTTACTTTAGCTCTTTTATTCTAGTTAATTTTACAGAGGCATTGAAAAAACTAAAAAAGAATTAACGCAGAAAAAAAGAAAAAAAAAAAAAATTGTTTCAAAAAATTCTGTTACTTTAGTTTATTTATCAGTTCGTACTTGTCCAATGGTTCTTGCAAATAACGATACTTTTTAGATGTACGAAGATTTTCTTTTTCTTTTATGCTTTACCAGGAGGGTAGTAAAAAGAACAATGTCTCACTTCAGAGCTAAAATTTAATTTTAGAACAATAAAAAAAAACCAATTTGCGATCGGTGAGGCGGTAACAGTCTCTGAAAAAGCGGCGGACACGCCCACAAAACTGGAAAGATATTTTTTTTTTTTTTTATTACCTTAAAGGGCTAGGGTGTGGGCACGTTCCCCGTCTCGCTTAAACTTTTTTGTAGATTTCTCTAAATTCCTTCCCCACCGCGGAGGCCGAAAAACCCCGTGGCTATCGATTTGTTGTTAAGCTTGTATGTATGGAGCTGCCGACAAAGTAGCTTGGCCGCGGAATTAGTTAAGCTGTACTGTGACTTATTATACATGTATAGTAACTTATAAACTATTTATAAGCTAAAGAATGAAGCTATGCATCCCATCTATGGACAAAAAATTTACTGTAGCGTTAGGATTTAGCTTATTGGGTAAGTAATCTTATTTTAGCCCGACCGGCAAGCAGCTTTAAAAAATTAATTATTTGCAAGTTTCTTGGCCGATTCTTTAATAGTTGTGATTGGCTATCCCAATGGACAGGACAGCAAAATCGAGATCCCAATTAATCAAGTCGCCATCTTTTTGCCTTTTGTAAATAGATAACTATACTAGTGTATTTAGAGAATAGATGGACTACTTGTCAAACTACAACCATTGAATTCAAATTTAAAATCTAACCGATAAGCCAGGTCCAATTGTAATATGAGTCAAAAATACCTTTCAATCAGAGGGGGGGGGTTTGAGGGAATATGGGTCGAGTAGTTACAATAAGAGATCCCTTTATAAGCTTCTACAGTATATAGTATACAAGTAAAATATTTCAGCCCACCAAGAATCGCTTCTTTTTTACAAGCAAAAAACGAAAAAGCGGTAGCTTTTGACAATCCCACTACGGGTATCCGGATTACATACACTTTAAAAAAGTTTACCCAACCATCGACATTTATCACCGGAGCTGTCCACTAGTAAGTAAATAGAGAAATGAGTCGAGGTGAGCTTGTAGGCGAGGTGTGAATTTTGTACATCGACTTATGCACGTTAAAAATTTAACCCCAATAAAGTCCGGGGTAAGTTTAGAATTTCTAATACTTTTCAATTGGCCAGCCTTGTATAGTGAAACAATTGTTTTTTTGAATTGTGCATTGAATCAACAGTATTTGCTGCAGATCGAGAAGAATTTTTCATCGCTCTCGGCTAGGAAAAAGTAACAATGCTGTATTATTAGCAATTGTTAGTATAGCAGTGCCCCCCCCTCTCGCCACCAAAAATAACTCAAACGAGCAAAAGTTGTTGTATTGGAAACTCTTTTTTTTAAATGCTTATCAAGATTTTCTGCCGATCAACAGAACTTTCTAAACTGAAAAATAAGAATACACATGATGATAAAGTGATAAGTAAACCCGCAACACTTGCTGGATTCGAATAAAGACATTGAGTCAAGATATTGAATCAAGGTGTGTTGATAATTATATACATTTTTCAATACAAACAATTAGAGATAATTAGGGTAGGGATGCCCCTAAGAAATCTTAGCTATGGGCCCTTTTTTTTTTAAGGTTAAAAAAAATAATTCAATCTTCAATAAAGATGCTGATCAGATGATACAAAACGGGAAAAAAATTAAAAAAAGAATCTACAAAAACTTTAAGCGTAAAACTAATCTTGAAAATAAGCTGAAAAAAAAAAACAAATTGTCTCTCTTAGCATTAACTTTATTCCACTAATGAGGGTTTTCGGATCTTGTTTGGTGGGGAGTGGTTACCGGATTAGGAAGGAACACCGCCAAATTTTTTTTAAATTTTTTTTAAATTTTTTTCCTTTAGATTTAAATTTACTCTTCCCCGCTACCTAAGACCAAAAAGAAAATATATTTGCACAACAAAAACCTGGAGATGTGTAGTCACAACTGAAACTTTCAACTTTTTTTTCTCTTATTTTTTCTTTTTTTTTAGATCCGAACTGCGCATTTTATGCAAGTTTAATTTACTAAGGATCTTCAAGCCGAGCTAAATCAACTAATTTGTCAAAAAACCAAGGAATTGAGGACACTTGAAGTTTTTTTTTATATATTTACTTTTAGACTTTTAAAAATTATAAATACCCTTGGATATTCGCACTTTTCTAATATAAATTATAATTAATCCAGAAAACAAACAAACACAGAACGACTACTACTATTTGTTATAATTATTATTATTATTAACTGTTGTTTACTAAGATACAATGCTATTCAACGTACCAAAATTTGAACGAGACTACGAGTTTGGTGAAAGAATCATGACAATTACAGGCCGGTCCATGAAGTATGACCCACACGATGATTTTACAAGATGCCGATACTGCTCGGAGTTGTTGGCAGGAGAACGTGAAGTTTCCATTGAAAAAATGTTGGAAGAAATGAAGCCATGGCATTTGAGCTATAATGGGATGCTATCTGATGACTACAAGGAAGGAATGGATATCCAATACTGGTATCAGCGGTTAATTGTTGCTGCCATGGGCCATGTTACTAGACAAGAACGATACAAGAATGATATCGAACGGGCCAGAAGTAGTGATTCTTTGAAGGGCCGATGTGGCACTGCCATTGCACAAAGAAATGAAGCAGAAATTGCACGTCTTGTTAAGACTTTGTTGAAAAAGAATTCTAGCCCTGCTGAAACTTGTCCTTATGCTAATGTTTTTGACCTTGAGTGTGTTTATGTCCGACAACAATTTGAAGAATTGAGAAAACGATTCTATTTTTAATCAGTGTTACTACTAATTAAAAAAAAACAACCTAATTTATTTATTTATTTATTGAGATGAACTTCCATGATTTAATTGCATTATATATATATAAAAGTACTAATAATAAAACTTTTCTAATTTTAAAAAAAAAAAGACCAATATTTCTCAAGCCGTTTTAATTGTCTCAAAAAAGTTAATAAAGTTGCAGTCAAATTTCTATCGGTCCCGATTTACAATTCACCTAAACTTCTACCTCCTTTTTTAATTATTTTTTTTCTGTAAATAGAACCACCACATTTTTGTTACCACACACACAATACAGTTAATTACAAATGTTGACCAAACCATCACATTATGTGCCCGAACATCGACGAGGGTCGTTCAAAAGCAGGTATATGGATACAGAACGCGATCGGCGCAAACGACGAGATGAACAAGTAGATGGAATTCGACGGCTAAGGCGGGATTTGAAGATGAAAAAGATGCGAATGATTGAATGTGATAAAAATGATAGTGAAGATGAACAGGAAGAAATTGAAGAAGAAGAGTATTATAAATTTTATGACCGGTTTGCATGTACCAGTGATCAGAATATTGATGAATTGAAATCAAAATTATATAGTAAAGACTTGGAAGATCAATATTTTGCAGTCAAATTAGTACGAGATATTTTATCTGAACAAGACCCACCGATTCAAAAAGTTATTGATAGTAACATTTTGGAAAGATTGGTGGAATTGCTGAATTCTAATGATAAGAGAATTTCGTATGAGAGCGCGTGGGCAGTTACCAACGTCGCCAGTGGCACCACCACCCAAACACAAAAACTTGTTGAATGTAATGGTATTTCATGTTTGGTTAATTTATTAAAGACAAGTGTTAACGGTAAAGATTATAGTCTAGCGAACCAAGTTATCTGGGCATTGGGGAATATAGCAGGTGAAAGCTGGCAATATCGAGATGAAATTTTGAATTTGGATATTATCCCATGTTTATCAGAATTAATTAAAAATTTACCACCGGATCAAAATTTAACCTGGGCATTAACCAATTTCTGTAGAGGTCAAGAATTAGAAAACCAATGGGGTAGATTGCGATCATTATTACCAGATTTGAGATCATTATTATTATATTTGGGAGAAAATGGCGGTATCAGTGATACGGTCTGGGCGTTATATGGGTTATGCTCTACTATCAAAGAACCAGCTATTTATACAATTGAACAGAATATTATGGATGATTTGACACAATTATTGGACAATCGATCAGTTAATGTCCGTATCCCAGTTTTGAGAACATTAGGGGTTTGTTTGGATTGTCCACCACGGATTGGATCATTATGCAATAATTACGGCATTTTGGCCAAAATTGAAACAATTCTAACTGACCCCAATTGTATGTCACTTCATCAAGATGCATTTTTTGTGCTATCTAATATAGCACAGCATGGTACATCTAACCAAGTTTGTGAAATGTTGCAACGAACTATTGTGTATGTATTAAGAGCTATTTCAGCTAATCCCGAAATTGCCACCAAAACCGAAGCATGCTGGGTGGTGCGCAACTCATTATTAAACCTTGATATGACCCCACAACTAGCGCAGCTGAATCTAGTTGATAAAGGAGTGATTAGTCCATTATGCAAACAATTAGATACAAAATCTGATAATTTGATTTTAAAATTGTGTCTTGAAAGTTTAAGGCAAGTTTTACGGAACGGTGATGCCAAAATGACTGATGGGATCAACGTCTTGGCTGTTTATATTGAGCAGTTGGGTGGGACTGATAAGTTGAACAAAGTTATTTATAATAGTCGAAATAATGAGATTTACGAACTGGCTGGTAGTTTGTTAGATACTTATTTTAATTGATGCTTAATATTGATATGTTTAGTGATCGGCTAACTAGCCGAATATTTTCAATATAACCGTTACAAAAAACAAAAACAAAAAAATAGCAAGCAATAGAAAAAGTATATGGTTGCAATACTCGATTGCAATGGTTGCAATGAGCCGATCGGCATAAATTTTTTTTTTTTCTATTTTTTTATTTGACAACGTTTGTTACCACCGCAACAATTCATCTTTGTAGCATAAAAATATTCATCAACGATTTATAAGCATCCCATTTCCCTTTATTAAAAAAACCTAGATTGATAAGATTGAAACAAAAAAAAAAAAAAAAGGGTATTAAACACCAGGACCAGCATGGCAGACACAACTTACGAAGGCGAACGAACGCCTTTAAATCCTAACCTCAATCGTGATAACTATAACGATAATGACAGTACAGATGATAGTAAGTTTTCGCCACCACGACCATTACGAGCAATTTTGATATACTTTTTGATGGTTACAGGGCAAACATTTATCCTTGCCGCCAACATTGATGTTTTGATGGCACTAATATGTTATGATGAGTACGGTTCTGAGCTATCTGCTGAAATACCACTCTACAGAAACCCAATCTGTCGGCAATCTCATGTGGCAGCCAAAGTGGCGAGCTTTACATCATACGAACAATTGATTACGGGTTTATTGGGGGTGTTGATTGTTCCAAAGATGGCAGAGTTGAGTGATAAAGTGGGGAGGAAACCAATTATCATGATGGGGGCCATAATGTGTGCCATTAATGATGTTATTAGAGTATTGTGTGTCACTTTCCCAGGTACTATAGGATATAGATGGTTGATTCTTGCATATTTTGTTAGAGGTGTTGGTGGCACCTGGCCGGCATTGCAAATGTTGAATGGTACATATATTGCAGATTGTTCAACAACAAAGACTCGAAAACAATATTTTAGTTTATTGGAAGCATTTTTCTTTGGCGGCATTGCATTGGGACCGTTTTTGGGCAGTTTGTTCCATTCATTTATTGGTAATTATCCAATTCAGTTTTCAATCACGCTAGGAATCGATTTGTTGTATTTTGCAATGGTAGGGTTTTTGGTTAAAGAGAGTAGATCAAAAGAAGCGCAGTTGGAGTCTAAATTACAGCATTCCAATGATTCATATTTCAGTCATTTGAACATTTTCAAACCACTAAAAAAACTAATGTTTAACCATATTGATGATTTGGTGCAACGACGAAATGCCCGGACGTTGGTGGCATTGATGGCGCTAATAGCTGATATTGCCGTGGCAATTGGCCCACTATTAATGATTTATAGTGAATTCAGATTCAACTGGACTAGTGTAGAGACTGGGTTTATGATGACCCTGTTTGGGTTATCAAGAACAATTGTTTTGGGAGTTTTGTATCCTCCAGTTGCCAAAATTTTGCACAGATATTTCCACGTTGACGACCATGCTTTGGACATTGTTGATATTTCCTTGATGAGATTTGGACTTTTTATTGGCGGCACTTCGTTTGTATTAATTTCATTATCAACTACTGGTAATATGATGATGGGTGCTGTGTTTTTTGATTCATTTGCCGGGGTATTGTTGCCGACAATGAAAAGTTCAGTAATCAAATATGTTGAACCGTCGAATGTTGGGAAAGTAATGGGTGCAATGTCATTTTTAACCAGTATTACCATGATTTTTTCAACTCAGTTGTTTTTGAGGATTTTCCAATTCACGGTTGGTATCCATCCACAATTTGTGTTTGAATTGGGGGCATTATGTTTTTATTCACTCGTTGGGCTGACTTTTTTGATGAAGAGTCAACGGTTGGAAGATTTGCATATTTAGTTTTTTCTTTCTTTCTTTTACATTGTCTTTTTCTCTTTTGACATTGTTTTATTCTTAATATTTATAGTTATTCTTATTCTTAATATTTATATTTACATTCAAAAAAAGAGGGTGAAACATGTTTGTAGAATATTTCCGGGGAGCCACTGCCGAACTCCGGCCGCACTACCAGCTACTTGACACCTGTCGATTCGACAACTTAAGCCTATATAAGGAATGTCGCCCCTGTAAGTCTGACATGTAAAAATTTAGATACTTCACTCAATATCTCGAAAAACCCGGCTTTTGGCTAGCTGGGTTTTGTGGCATTGAATGAAATATTGATAACCTTCCAGTATCGAATTTCAGGGCTGGTCGAAATCGAAAAATCGACAAAGATCGAGATCTTATCCAGTTCAAAGTTATATCTTATATCTATAGATTGCATCTCCACCTTAATTCTAATTAATCGACACAGTTAACGAGGACCATGTATTAAACGGACGAAAAGATTTCACTATAGCCAAAGCATCCGGAGTTGCAAATGGTTGTTCTTTTTATTAGACGTTTTGGATTTTTTTTTTTTTTTTTTT
>JAJLUN010000089.1:0-54890 GCA_030564365.1 Blastobotrys arbuscula | reverse complement strand
CTACATCATCTATCATGCCAATTATATCACCTACGCAAACTCTCCAGTTTACCCCAGAATCTTTATCGCCAGACCACGCGCAGCCATTCTAGATGTTGTGTGCTTTCTTTGCTAATAGCACTGGCGCCCCAGTCTTGGTTACCATTCTGGCAGTTGCATCTCGTTGAATACTTTGCCTTAATTCTCTAATAATGCCCTTTACCCGGGTGATATATGTTTTACCACAACATTACTGTTCATATTATAATCTCCATTATCTAGCATTTCTGCTAATGTCGAATTATAGAGTAGTTGTCAAGCAATCAATGGGCTTTTTACCTCCTTATTGTAACAAATAATATGATCACCTTTAAGGCTGCCGCTGCTGTCCTTGTTGCAGACCTCGTCGGCATTTAGATGGCTCACTGACTGTGCGTATTGTCCACCCGTAATATTTGATCTACGAAATTGTTGTCTACAACTTTAAATGGCGTCTGCTTTACCCAATATACCCATAATCAGTGTATATATTATAAATGTTAATAACACGCCCATAACTCGCTTAATCCCCCGATTGAATAATATCGAATCTTTGACAAAATGATTCAATAAACAACTTTATGCCCGCACACGTTAAAAGTAAAGAAGATTGTTTATTTTTATTTTATTTTATTTTTTGTTATTCAAAAAATGCAAAATAGATGGAAAACGTCCCCATATTTATAATATTAGAAAATGATAGAAAAAAACACAGCAGTATAGAACCACCATGACAATATATAAAATACTAAATAGTTCCAAAAGCCGGTTATTATTATTCTTTAAACGTTTTTATATTCTAACTAGCTCATTATATATATATATAATAGTAGATTTTTTTGTAGTTTTTTAATAAAATTTCCCACTACTGGCCAGTTTTGAATCATTGGTGGTATAAGTCCACCCACCAAACTGCTGCTGTACTGAATCAGACAAGTAAAAATCTTTATCAACGACACTATCAGTTGGTTCTTCACTAGTAAACTCTTGATCAAAGTTACTAGTATCAGTAGCAGATTCCACCGCCGGTTTGAATGGAGCGGCGTATTTCTTGGCCATCAACCTCTTCCAATCGATTTGTTGAAAGAATGCATGTTTTTTGATTTCCCATGCTCCATTTACCCCCAACCGTTTCTTTGGATCTCTATCTAGTAACCCAATTAACAATGACCGGGCTTCCCGATCCATATCTTCTGGGAATCGTAAAGGATCTTGCAAAATTTTTCTATACATTTCATTAGTATCTTGATCATAAAATGGTGGTAACCCCGTCAACATTTCATAAAACAATACCCCCAAAGTCCACCAATCAACAACTTTAGAATATCCATGTCCTAATAATAATTCGGGTGCCAAGTACTCGGGGGTACCGCAAAATGTATTAGTCTTTTCTTGTCCTGCCATGTTTAGTTTACATAATCCAAAATCACATAGTGCGATATGACCAGTATAATCCAACAAGATATTTTCTGGTTTTAAATCCCGATAAATGACATTATATTCATGTAAACATTCCAATGCACATAACAATTCCGCAGTATAAAACCTAGATCTATTCAAATCAAACCGTCCTTCTCGTTGTAAATGATGGAATAATTCGCCACCATTAATAAATGCCAATACTAGATATAATTTTTCTGGCGATTGGAATGAAAATTTCAATGGTACGATAAATGGGTTATTAATTTGTGCCAATACAGTTCGTTCGGCCAAAGTATGAGTAACTTCTGATCTTGAAACGATATGAGCCTTTCGAATAGTTTTCAAAGCATAAACTTGATGAGTATCACCTTTTCGAACTTGCATAACTTTACCAAAAGATCCTTTCCCAACAACTTTTAACAAATCGAAATCATCAATTGTCAATGGTTTGTTGTGTTTATTTTTAGAAAATTGAACTTTCAAACCCAATTTGCCGCTACCAGAGGTTACTACATTCCATCCATTGGTAATTTCCAAATCTTGGCCAGTAACCTTGAGTTTACAAGACCCCATAAACACATCTTCATATTTTCGACTACTAGTACCATTACCAGTAGTTCCCCCCACTGACATTGGAGTGCCACTAATAGAATCAATAATCATGCCACTATTGCCCAAAGGAACTCGGGTATAAATTTGAATACTCAAATTTTCGGCTCTTGAAACATCAAAAGATTGATTTTTATCCCACACGGGGCTATCAATAGTCCCCGACACGGCTTCCAAAATTACTTGAGTTTTATCATAATCCAAAACAATATAGACTGGAGGCCGCTTTTTAGCAGTTGTAGCATTCCTTTTACTTGGTGATCTTGGTGGTGGTGCGTTTATAGATGCTGAAACAGAAGAAGATGCAGTTTTATTATTCTCATGTGAGTTTTCCGATGATTGTTGGTTCTGTTGTTGTTGTTGATGTTGATGAGACGGTGGTAATGATAATCCCTGAGCCGATCCAATATTGACTGTCAACAATCCAGGGGTTATAGTACTAGTACTGGTATTTTCTGTCGCTGCATATGAATTGTCGGCTTGGTTTAAATAATATGGACTATCGTTGGTTAATGTTTTGGATGCAGTTTTTTGATGATGCGATGTTGTAGTTGTTGTTGTTGTTGCAGTAGTAGTGTTGGCGTTACCATTGGATAGCGTTTCACTACGAGAAGACGGACCAGCCGATGAATTGGTGCTTTCAGTATTGTGGTTATTATTGGATGATGACGATGATGATGATGATGACTTTTGAAACGGAGAAAGATGTGTTTCTTTGAGCTCTAAAATAAGTTAGTAAACCCATTATTGCATCTTAGTAATACGTACTTTTGGTCAACTTCCAAGTCGACATTTTTGTATGGCTAAAAAAGAACTTTTTTTAAAAAAGAGTGAACAGGGAGGGGGGTTATTTTATTATAAATAATGGATGATGATAAATGGAACCAAACCGTTTTGAGTCTATTGTATACGATGATTTGGTGATGCTTAGGTTAAAGTTTAAAAAAAAAAAAAAGATGGTGATTGTGTTAAGAAGGTAAAATAAAAAAATTAAAAAAAAATTAAAAAAAATTAGACGCGGGTTGGAAAAAAAGGAGGAAAATAATATACGCTACAAAGTGGGTGGGAGGAAATGTTTTTTTTTCCCTCTTTTTTTATAAATTTAAAGCGTATGCCAAATAATTTATGCTGGGAGAACTTTTAAAGTTTTACTACATTTTTTTTGTTGTGTTTTTTTTTTTTATTATTAAGATTTTAAGGGGCAAAGGCCCCGGAAGGTAAAACCAACAATGAGACTTCTGAACTGTTGAAGAGAAGGTTTAGTTTTTTACTGCAACCTGCGTTATTCTTATTTCTCTTGTTTACTATTATTATTATTATTATTATTATTATTATTATTATTCAGGCACTCTAGTTTTAAACTTAGCGTTTAAAATTTCAAGCAGATGATCTAGACTTTAGTCTTAGAAAAAAAGGCAGGGCTGGGCTGGGTTGAGTTAGGTTAGGTTAGGTTGGGTTAATTAGGTCAGGTTAACCGGCAATTCCCGTATTACAGATTGAATTCGTTCATATCCTACTTATACTGAGCCACTTGACTTTTTAATATTATCCAAGCTATTCAAGTTTTTCGTATCAAGCCACGTAGACTTTTTTTTGTTCTCAATTAATAATTTTTTGGTTACTACGTTATAACTGTACCTCCACATGGATGTTTTTTTTTTTTTTTTTTTTTTTTTTTTTTTTTTTTTTTTTTTTTTTTTTTTTTTTTTTTTTTTTTTGATATTATTTTTTAACAACTCCTTGATAACGTAATCTTATTTGTAATAAGATCAAGGATCAATAATAATAAACGGGTTTTGAATGCTTGGTTAGAAAATGCCATAAAACCTTGTTAAAAATAAGACTTTACGATATTAAAAGAATTTTTGATCCGACGCCATGTTGGAAAGTTTCAAGCTTTGACCTGATAAACTCCATTATGAAAAGCCTTTTAGATACAAAATTTTAGTGATTCAATTCAATACCTTAAGAACCCTTAGGGGTTGTAAATAAAAATAAATTTTGCACCCTTTTTAAGTAGAAACTAAATTTACACAAGTACGTTTTAGGTATTAAAATCTTTCCCCCTCATCAACGGCGGGGTTACTGCGGTTTCTACGGGTAACTGAGCCCACAATGACATCATCAAGAAAAAACTCAAAGCGGCATGCCGTAAGGTGAGTTCTTTTTTTTTTTTTTTTTTTTTCATTGTTTCTGCAGGCGCTGCATTATTTATTGTGTGGCTGTGAGCCCGTCGCGTATTAGATCAGTTTAAGCTTTGCAAACTTATCTTCATCTAGAATGGTTTCATTACTTGATCGAGTTTCGGTTCCCCGGGACCAGTTAATAATAATTAATACCCGTGGTTTCCGAGTAATATGAACAAAGTCCGCTTCAATTTAATTCCGATTTCCAGCTAAAAAAATTTGATCCACTGCACTAATTAATTTATATACACGTGATTCGGACATAGTTTAGAATGCAAGACTAGAATACACTTACGGGGAATGAATTAAGATCAAATAGTTATAGCTTAAGAATTAAATTTTGAATCATAAGTTATGGTTTTCCAGTGATGAGGATCTTTTTTTTTTTTTTTTTTTTTGATAGTTACAAAAGCTTTTGGTTGATGGAAACGTTCAGGTTCCAGGTGCTACATCAGATTGGTTATTATAAATATCTGTATCAATTTTGGGGATATGATATACATAGTGGATACAATACAAAACGTATACAGTCCGTAAAAGAGCTAGCCAGCCCTGCAAGTACAGAGGCTTTTGTAGTACTAGTAGATATGCTTCAGAAACACAATCAACTCGAGCACCGATATCTATTTCGCTTGATTATTAAATGAAAGTAAAGCGTTGATATCTCTATTATATATATACCATTAACCGTAATTGATTTAATGAAGGTTAGTACTTATTATACTCCCAATATTTAGGATTTTTCTGATTTGTTTTAATATTTAGAGCACAATTTGGAAGAATCAGGCCTGCACAGCTAGCGCTGCAACAAAAAAAACAACCGCCGCATACAATGCGGCTTAATAATAAATACTTTTCCTAAACGCCCGCACCCACCCCCTTTCTGATCAAATTTGCATTGTGATGCCCCCAGGGGTAGCAATAATATAATATATACAGAGGTTATCTATAAAAAAATACAGCGGCTCTAACCTTTAGATATTTTTTCCACTTTATCGGTTTCAGAATCGATTGCAATAATGTTGGCATTATTTAGCTTTTCTTCTAGAACTTCAAAAACGTTACTCCCCTCTTAACTTAAATTTTAAATACTTTTTTTTGATTACATTCTCAATCTATATATAATCTTAATTATACATTGTTGCGTCACATAAATTCAAAAAAGCCCCTCTATTTTTACTGCTTATATATATATATCAGGGGTACGATCAAAATTTCGGGCAGCACTAAAAATGTAACAATTAATTTAATGAATTCATTGACCTATATATTATATATATTAAAGGTTTAACTAGCGCTAATAACCGTTTTAAAATCGCAATTATTTACGGGTATGAAGTTATATATACTCTGTATTTTTTTTTTTATACAACCTTTGAAAAAGTTTCGAATTTCAATCATACAATATAATTAGCTTTATCAGCGGTAAATAATGATTCACGACAGATCTACTATAGCAGCATGACTGACAATTAATTAAACAAGAACTATTGGTCTAATATATATATATATATGACTGACTTGATAGCATCTGAACCCCTGAGTACAAAGCGATTGTTATATTACATAAGAAATTACATATACAGCAGTTTTTTCTACCAAATATTAAGTTGCATAACATAAACGCATAATATTGATAGGCGAAGCAATGGGGCCACATTAATTAATAAACTTATTATTTCTATCCGACAGCATAAGATCTACTTCCATCCATCCTTCGCAATCTTTGGCTATAGTTTTACTCTTATACATATGCTTACCGATTCAAGCCTCATAGCCCGTTTTCAGTATAATCAAACAGTAAATCTTACTGCATATGTTGACTATGCCAAAATGTCCAAAATCCAACATTTGATGCATGATATTATTTAGCGGTACTATTATAAGCAACAATTCAACATTGAAACGGCTTATTTTGTTTATGTTAAATTAATATTTTGTTCATGTACTTCAGTATTTTTATTTTTCATGTAATTTAGTAGCATAAACATAATAAAATATCCAAATATGTCTATAATTAACTAGAATGTTTTTTCTCAAGCGGGCAATATTATATGCACGGGCGTCGTCTCCGATCCGATATTCCGATTAATTAACCCGCGTCGAGTAATTATAAGCTTGCAGCTGTGAACAAAATGTACAATTTTTCACTGTTTCAAAGCGAGCTCGAATATTTGACCCCTTAGTTTTCGGACTTTACTTTTTCATGACCTTCTCCTTTTTATCTCGTTACTGTTTTCCAGCATCTAAAAAAACTCTTATAACCGTTTTCTTAATAAACTATCAAAGCTTTTTAATTTCTTAGTCTTAAAATTTTACTAACCAAATTATATCTCTCTGTTCTAGTATACTCATCACCATGCATCGTCATCGCTAAATTATTTCTAAATGGATCTTAAAAAAAAAGTTATTATAGTTTAAGATAACAAGAATCGGCGATCGATTCGATAGATCAAGATTTCAATAAAATCCCAGATGATATATATATATATATATATACAGCTTTACTCAATAACAATTGTTGAAAAGTAAGGCGGGTGTTGTTTTTTCCTTTCTACCAAACCCTTCATTCGATTAGGCTAATAAAATTATCGATAAATTGCAATGTTATGATTTATGATAATGATCTCAGCAAATTATTGCAATAAATATTTGGACCCCATATTTAGAAAAACAATAAAGTCCCGCCACGATTGGTTGTTATCGATCATGATGAAATAGAAATTTTTTTTTTTACGGATCCACTGGCATGGTAAGTTTGTTTATAAGAAAATGTATATAACGCGATGCCGAATTGAGTAAACTGAACCGTTATTTTAATCAAAAAAGGTGTACACTGTCAATTCCAATCACCCAGCTTAATCTATGTGTACATACATGAGAAATAGACAACTGTAACAATTGATCTCCGCGTAGACTTAAGGCCTATAGTAAAACATACATTAATATTACTTTTTTTGAGGTCAACCTCTCAGGTGTTTATACTTGATATGCGTATACATTCCTACCATCTGATTGTTTACATATTCCCAAGTGTTAATATCCAAGCACTTTAAAACTTCCGTATAACCTTTAAGCAGTGTTTATTTTTATTTTTTAATTTGCGTTCCAAAAGGATGCACGTTGGAATGTGGCCACACTAACAATTTCTTCACCCTGTTGACTCAGAAAATATGAACGAGCCATAACAATGGAATCGCTACTAATACTCTTTTAACATTATGAAACTGAGTTTTATTAATCTGATAACACCACTAGTTATTACTTTTAAGTTCCTAAACTCCAGCTATAAGGGATCGGGCCTCTTTTTTTTTTTTTTTCTTTCTTGATCGCCTCCTTTTGGCTATAAAGCTTAAGGTCTGTTTGTCAATGGTGTAATGCGCTCGAGACACCCTTATGCATATTAAATATTTGCAATCATGGCCGTCTTTTTTTAATAAAAAACACTTAGATCAGTTATAGACAAATTCACTTTCAAACTTATATCCCCGGAAAGTGATAGGCTTATAAACTATTCTTGACTATTGCAGTGCTGCCATCACACTATAACTTTTAATACCTGATTAATCTACTTTGGAAAATATTATTAACCAATATAATATAATATTCTGATATCCGATTTCCTTAGCTGAGGTACCCACTGTTTTCCTTTTTCTGCAAAAAAAAAGCTGTTACCAATATTATTAATAGGAAGATACCAAAAAAAACAAATAAACAATTGGTATTTTTACCTTCGAGTTATAAACAACGCAGATCGAAATTTTTTCCAATAGATCATAAACAGCTGTACCGCAAAGAAACGAACCCACTCCTTTCCCATTCTTGCACTGCTTACCTGTTTTGATAGTTCAACTTCTTTATATATCAACCCATCACCATCCTCTTCTTCTTCTTCTCTTTTTTATTTTTTTATTTCTTCCTATTTTCTGTTTTAGTCTTGTCTTGTTTTTGTTTACTGTATTTTTGAATTAGATTTTTGAGACATCCGCAACACAAACGCAAAAAAAAAAAAAGCTGCTACTCAACAGTGTTTATTAGCTCAACTAAAACAGCTAGCTTACTTGGTTATTATTATCTTAAGAGTACTTGTCACAGTACCTAGTAACAACAACAAAAAAGAAGCTCAAGTACTTCGCAACTTTAAACTTTTTTTGGATTTTTTTTTTTTTTCTGCAACAAAAACTTTGTTTGAGTTGAGTAGCCAGAAGAAAGAAAAAAAAAAAAAAAAGGTACTAACTGTGGTCACTACCAATTGATTACATTAGAATAACTAATCAGCTTCATTGGATTTACAAATTCGATACTTTTTAATTGTTTCTTGTGTTTTTTTTTTTAAAAAAAAAGTCTTCTGCATTTGCATATATACAAAAAAACACGATTCAGCATACTAATCTACATATTTTAACTGTAAAAAAATGGTAGATAATAATAGTAATAATAATAATACCATCCAACGCAATTCTACACATTCCAGCACCACCAAGAAGTCAAAGGCTCATGTGGGACCATGGCGACTAGGACGGACGCTAGGACGAGGGTCAAGTGGCAGGGTACGGCTTGCCAAACATTCAACGACTGGGCAATTAGCGGCGGTGAAGATTGTGCCAAAGAGTGTAGTTGGTGCGTTTGATAATAGTGGTGGTGACAACAACAAAGATGCTGGCGGGTTGCCGTATGGGATTGAGCGGGAAGTTATTATCATGAAGTTGATTGAGCATCCTAATGTGATGGCTTTATACGACGTGTGGGAAAACAAGGGCGAATTGTATGTATTAAAAACTATTTTATTAAGCGATATTTTTTTGACTAACTGTTTAGGTATTTAATCTTAGAGTATATTGAAGGTGGGGAACTATTCGACTATTTGATCAAAAAAGGAAAATTGGAAGAACGAGAGGCCATCAACTACTTTCGACAAATTATCCAGGGTGTATCATACAGTCACAAATTCAACATTTGTCATCGAGATTTAAAACCCGAGAATCTGTTACTAGACAAGAACCGAAATATTAAGATTGCAGATTTCGGCATGGCCGCGTTGGAAACTACCGAACGAATGCTGGAAACCAGTTGTGGGTCTCCACATTACGCCAGTCCCGAAATCGTGGCTGGAAAGAACTATCACGGTGGTCCGTCAGATGTATGGTCTTGTGGGGTTATTCTATTCGCATTGCTAACTGGGCATTTACCGTTTGATGATGAGAATATTCGAAAATTGTTATTAAAAGTACAAGCCGGGAAATACAAAATGCCGGAACATTTATCTCCAAATGCCAAAGATTTGATTAATCAAATGTTACAACTAAACCCAGAGCATCGGATTCCAATTGACGATATTTTACACCACCCGTTGCTTAAAAAGTATCCTCAACGACAATCGGCATGGTCCAAATTACCTTCCGAACAGGGAACCCCTCAAGATGTCACTCGACCTTGTAGAACTCGTCAAGATATTGATCATGAAATTTTAAAAAATTTACAAACATTATGGCATGGTGAAGATAAAGAAAAAGTTATTGCTAAATTATTAAGCCCCGAGCCTAATAGTGAAAAGACTTTTTATTGTTTGTTAATGAAGTATCGACATGATCATAAAAAAGAAGAACAAGTATCAAAGAAAAGGAGTCAGACCAGTAATCCACCACTTAATGCCAGCCATCGACGAAGAAGCTCGACTGTTAGTGTTAGTGCATTGAAGGGTAGAAATGGTGCTCACAAACATACGCGCACGGCGTCGCGTTCCAGCGTGCTTACCGCGTCGTCCAGCCACCTCCGACAACGGGCCACTATCACCAAGAAAAGAAGCGCCGCCTCCAATCATTCCAAGAAAGATAGTCAAACTGCTGCTGTTACTGGTACTGCGGTAGCTACTACGATTAGCTCACAAGTTCGAGCAAGAGCCAAGGTCCAGAGCCCCCCAAGGACCAAACGTCCTGTATCCAGTGTCGCTCAAATTGTTAATGCCAGTACTCCATCAACGCCAGTGGCACCACCTCATGATAAAAGAGCCACAGTTATTCAGCCTAAAATTAATAATGATAAACGAATTACTAACATGAGTAAACGAGAAACTCTTCGACGAGGAAATGAGAAAAGTTTGTTTGCCAATATGTGTGAAGAAGCATTTAATTTTGATACCCAGCGAGCTGTTTCTGACCCCGTTAATGAACAACCAGTGTTTATCAAGCCTGAGCGACGAGCTGTTAGTTATGCTGGGGAAAGTAGTGAGGAAATAAAAAGCTTGGACCCAGGGGTTAGGCCGTTTAGTACTCCAAATCCAAATGATCAATTCATGTTACCAATGATTTTTGAAGAGGATCGGTTTGCTGATGCTATTGAGGAGGAGGTGGAAAAAGTATACACTCATTATCCTATTAATACCATTAATACTACTGCTACGGCCAATAAAAGTGTCAAAACCGCACGGGCAAAAAGCAGTGCAAAAAATAGTCAAAGCAAAGTGGTTAATGAGAATAACTATGTAAAAGCGGAACGAGGGGTTATTGAGAATTCCGATGATTATGAAGATGTTGAAGTGTTGGAAGAAGATGAGTTTTATTACGAAAGC
The DNA here is from genome assembly GCA_030564365.1 of Blastobotrys arbuscula. Taxonomy (NCBI): domain Eukaryota; kingdom Fungi; phylum Ascomycota; class Dipodascomycetes; order Dipodascales; family Trichomonascaceae; genus Blastobotrys; species Blastobotrys arbuscula. The sequence goes on along the minus strand of JAJLUN010000089.1, from coordinate 44,087 downwards.
AACATTCCAGTTATTAAAGTCGATGAATGTTCACGGTTACAACTTAGTGGGATGATTAATAGTGACAGTTTCACCAAGGAACAGAATAGTTTGGCGCCATTTGCAGCGTACCAAACGCCATCTCCACCACAGAATGTTGTTAAATTTCAAGAACCGCCAAAGAAGAAGAAGAAGAAGCAGCAGCAACCACCACCGCCGCCACCACCAGTTCCGGTCAAAGACCAAAATCGTGAACCATTGGCAGCTATTCGTGATGTAAACAAGGCCAAAGAGGTTAAAACGGAACCAACTGGTAGTAAATCCATCTTTAAAAAATTAAGCATCAAAAGGAAGAGTCCAAGTCAACCACCAACTCCAGAAATCCCCCAGAATTTTAATACCCCTAGTAATACTCCACAGATGAGTATTCCAAGCCCCAATCCATCTGTATCATCCAACAACAATGATGCAAAACAGAACTGGTTCATGAAGATTTTGAGTTCCAACAATAACAACAACACTTCCAAAGAAGTAGTCGAATTATCAAAATCTATCTATTCTACAATGCCTCTTATTAGACTGCGGCATTGTATCATGGATGTTTTGTACGACTGGCAAAAATATGGGATCACCCGGATCGAGGAATTTGATAATGGTAACATTATTAGAGCTACCATCAGCAATCGAAACGTATTAAAAGCACGATCATCACGATTTAGAATCCAATTGTTTAATAAGCGTGGCATGTCAATCGCTTGTTTCACTAAAGAAAAAGGTTCCAAAACTAGTTTTACCAGGTTTGTTAGTGAGATGGAGAATGTATTGGATGAGTTGCAAAGTCGAGATGATGCGTACTATTTTTATCACCGTGAACAACAGAAACGAAACAGCGCTATGAGCCAGAATACTGTGTATAATAATGCAAGCCACCGATCGAGTTATTATTACGATAATTACAATGATGTAAATACCATCAACCGGCAGAGTGTGAGATCGAATTAACTATTAAAACTTTTATATAAAGGGTTATTGAACACCCATACTTTGTATTTTTAGATTTTTTTTTCATAACCTTTAATTATTAATATTCTATTTATTATTATTATTAGTAGTAGTAAATTATGTAATAACACTTTCCGGATTTTCAGCATCATCAAGCTCAAAATACGGTGTATTATCATTGTTCATATTCAACTCTTCTACTGCAAACACGCTATCCATATCAATTGGACCAACGCTCGATGGTAAAGTAGCTTGACTGTTTTTGAAAACCCACACCAACCAACAAATTATAAACACCACCATAAACCATTGGATCTCCATCAAAGAATAATAAAAATAATCCATCCAATGGTATACTAATACCATGAACCCAATAACAAACAAAAGTTCAAACCCGACTTGTAATAATCGAAAATCTTGATAGCTTGCAAATCTGCATCGGTTTCGTGAAACTAGTTGGTGTAATTGGTACGCTAATAATATGAAATTGTACGTACCAATAAACAAATTTGTTGTATATTGTTGTGAGGACCATTTGCAAAAGGTAAAAGTGTAATAAATGGCAAATGACCCAGTAACTTGTGGGAAAAAATAGTTGAACAAGTTTTCCAATTTGCATCGTAAACTTGTGGTTAACGAGATGTATTTTACTGGTTGGGGTCCACTATTATTGTCTTTGTAATTAGTAGGCAACATTGGAGCTTGGCTATTGTTGATAAACTTGTATTCGTAAAACGTCAACAGTACCAAAAAGATGGTCAAATTAGCCAACGATTGAAGGATGAATCGCCAGGTGGTCAGTTCATCAGTTGGTTTTGGTGAGATGGTGTATGCACTGCCAATGATGATACCCAATATAAAGATATAGGCTAGCAACGCCTTTAAAATTCGTGCCAAAATCTGCATCTCAATATTTAATACGAATAAAAATATCTAAAAAAAAGGGACCCAAAACAAAAAAAACAAAAAAATTTGAAATGGATGGTAGGATGATTAAAATATGAAGAAGAACAAAAAAACAAAAAGGATACGATACTAATAAAATTAATCGAATGTCAAATTGTTGGAGCTATTTAAATTGTTGAATATTATATATTCAGATTAACTTCAACCTTAGTTTGAGGCCCGTTGAACTATTAATCTCATTGTTTTCATGTTGTTTCTATTTTTGTTGTGTTGACAACTGGTTCTTTTTTTTTTTAAAAATTATGAGCCGCAGTGTCTCGGACCACGGGCCTATAGTTCTAGACAGCCAGTTTTTTATTTATTTCCCCCCCACCATAATAAATAAACGCTGAAATGTTGAAAATTTTTTGTTTTTTAAATCCTCCCAATTTATATATCATCTACCTTAATTATATATAAAACTGATCAATTTTTTATCACCACCACCTTAATCATTACCCACAAAAAAAAAAAAAAAGATCACCACTCACTCACTACTAACCTTATTTATTTTTTATTATTTTTATTTATTCTAATAGTACAATGACCGAAACCGTTAATAACGTGCTAAGTAATAATGTCAATATTAGACAAGAGAAACGGAAAAGACGGGCAGTAAAACAACGAGCACGAAACCAAGATCTATGCCCCGGTATCAATGACCTCTCCGATGCATTAGAAGCCATGCCAATGGACGTGGTACGACATTTCACCCTGCTCCAAGAAATCGAGGGCAAATGTATTGGGGTCATGCCGGCGTTGAAACAGTGTGTCACTGATTTTTTCAAACTAGGCCTGGAAGCACCATCAGCCGAACGGTCGCAAAAATTACAAGATATCAAACAATTGATTAGAGAATTAATGCCATGTCAAGAAGAGAAAATGCACGTGGCCGGTGTTGCAGCAGACTTGGTCAGTAATTATACCAAAAGAATTGATTACGACTTTGATTTGATTACTAAAAATGAAGTTCCAGAATATGTTCAATACGGTTCTGAAGATCATCCGGCTATTATTACAGATACAAAACAAACCGAACCAGCGTCTACAAATAAAAACAGCCGAAGCGAATCAAGACGAGAAGCCATTGCAGCCAAAAAGGCCGCACAACAACAAGAACAACAGCAAAGTAATAAAGACGATTCAAAGGATAGTACCCCGACGGCTGGTAAAAAACCTGGCAAAAAACCGGGACCAAAACCAAAGAATAGACCAAACACGCCACAACAATCTAATGCACAATTAGCCACCAGTGTGAAGAAACGGCAAAGAAACGATGACGATGATGGTGTGGATTCCCGAGATGAACAACAACCGAGTCGACCGGGGACTCCTAGTGGTAATGGTAATAATACCAAACGGCGCAATCGAAAACAGCCCAAGAACGCCGATAATGGCGATGATCAGAATGTTTATTGTTATTGTCAGCAGGTATCATTTGGTGATATGGTTGGGTGTGATGGTCCAGAATGTAAATTGGAATGGTTCCATTTGCCCTGTATTGGGTTGACTTCCCCGCCAAAGGGTCAATGGTACTGTGATGAGTGTGCCGTTAAAAATAGAAAGAATATCAAGAATCGTTAATATATATAATATAGTTAATTTGTTTTGAAAAAATCTAACAATAATTTGCAAAAAAAAAAGCCCATTTCGACCTAATCCAGTTCCGTCTTTCTAATAATTATAAGCTCAAAAAAGCTGAATGTTCACAGCTGGTTTTTTTGTGTATAACGGAGCCGACCCCGACCCCCCGACAATTAATTATAAAAATTAGCCCCAAACCTCCCAACCCGGGTTTTGGTCCCCCGGGTTTGGCCCCATTTCTAACTTATAACGCTATTTCCTAATTGGGAATTAAATAAAGCACCAGCGTATTAGTTTTTTTTTTTAATTAAAAAAGCCGCGGCGTCTGTGAAATAATATTATTTTTTTTAATTAACGCGCGCACGCGAAAAAAACGAAATCTGATCAATCGATCAGGAGGAGCGGCTGCCGATTTTGTACAGGTTTTGGTGTGTTTTTGGTTCAACGGTCGTGCAGTAACTTAAAACACAGTGAGCTCTTGAAAAATTTGAATGAATGAAAAAAAAAAAAAACCAATATAACGCATCCAATAAAATACCAACGGGAAGTTGATCCCCTCCTCCCAAGTAATCAAAGAAACACTAGGCTTGCACTTTGTCTGAACAAGTTTGGAGTTTGGAGTTTGGAGTTCGGAGTTCGGAGTTCGGAGTTTGTTCGAACTACAACCTTAGATAACAAAAGTACATGTACGTAACTAATGCACAGTTCAATGATGTTCACTCATGCGCATTAATGGCTACTGCTGGTCAATGCACCTGCCTAATTGTACGAAAATAGCTAACTGGTCCCCTCTTTTAAATTCTTACAGTATTAATGTATGTAGGGCTGTCTGGGCAAGAATCATCTTTGGAGTTCTTTACAGTTACATTATGTATTGAAAAAGTATTTTTTGTTATTAACCGGCACAAGCTTGAGGTTCATCCCTTAATTTTTATTAATGTGTGCCATAAAAAGAAAACAAAAAAACCGTTGAGATCAATCAATGATTGATTGATGATGGACTGCTGAATTGCACTTGTAAGTATATGCTTAAAAGTACTAATGTAATGAAAATCCTCTGTCTTATGTGTGCTTCATGACATTCATTGGTATAGCAACTGTTGGAAAATCAACCCTTTTTTTTCGATATCTCCGGTGGGTCAGAAATGTTAATGATTAGAGGACTTGTGATTATTGATATAAGGTTGGTTTTGGTTAATCGCGGTATAAGAGTTTGATGGTATATAACCAGACAATTAAAAGAAAAACAAAAGAAAGGGGGACGATTTAAAAGGTCGTATTAACTCAATTGATAAATTATATTATCTTACAAATTCATCAATGCTTAAAAGATAACAATTTTATGAGACAACATTCGCAACCCACGGTTTATATATCATGTTTAAAGTTTAATAATACAAATTTAATTTATCTCAAAACTCTCTTTTGGGTTTATTTTTATTTTTTTAAAGTTGAGAAAAACTCAAACTTTAGTAAGTTTTGCACCATAGGCCATCGCCGATAATTAAACAAAAATATACGAATATCATAATAAATGATAAACACTCACTGATATTGTAACAAAGAGCAATGTTTTTTTGTTATTTATATTTTTTAATTAACATTCACCAGCTAAGTAGACTATAGAATTGTAAAAATTTTTTTAAAAAAAAGATTACCCCTTGAATTTCCAAAAAAAAAAAAAAAAGTGGAAAAATTTAATTTCAAAAAGAGGGTTCAGAAAGACAAAAAAAAAAGAATTACCATTTCGGAATTGTGAGACCGAAAGGACTGCTTATAAAACATTTTAGGGTCTCGATAATCGTATGAGGCTCTAAAAACTTTTCTTTATTTTAATATTTATCGATAAGTGTTGATGATGTGATGATCTCTCTCCAACATTACTTGTTTTAATATCAATCTCTCACCATAAACCTGGTATCTTAATTATATATTTTTCACCCTGGTGCATAAATCCTAATTATATAACCTCATTGATCGAATATTATATTTAAGCTTATTACTTTAGATCGCGATCTTTAAAACTATATCTTAAATCTACCTGATCAAGAGTAGTAACATCCCAGTAGAGCTAAGCATGTCTGATTTATAAATCATCTCCATACATATATATATTTCGATTTTTATAATTATCAATTAGCTTATCTTCAGTATACTATTGCAATCCAAGGTAACTATATAATTATCATCATCAACATGAACATGAACACATCAGATAATCATCCCAAGTTATAATAAAAGGCACTCCGAATATTAAGCACAATGCATTTGAACTAATAATTTCCTTCTATACCATTTTTTGGTATCAAAAAAAAAAAAGATCCAATAAAAATTACCAGAGTGGGTTATTAATACCGTAATAAAGTTTTTTTTTTTTTTTTTTTTTTTTTTTTTTTTTTTTTTTTTTTTTTAGAGCTTGTGACTTTTTTTTGTATAGCAAAAAAAATAAAATAATAACCGTTTTTTGAATAACTATTTTCTTCAACTTAACTCCACCTTTTGTAATTTAACTGTTTTATTATTATTATTATTATTATTACTATTTTGACATAGTTGTTCAAAAGAAAAAAACAAAAACCGCCTGCTTAAAAAACAAACGAATAAAACAATCAATAATTTATTGAAATTTTACTAACCCTTTTCAAACACACACACACATATATATACAACAAAAATGGTATGAACAGAAAACACACATAGTAATGCTAACATAATAGAACCAACAATTTGTTCGAGAATACAAACTGGTAGTAGTTGGTGGCGGGGGCGTTGGTAAATCTGCACTAACCATCCAACTAATCCAATCACATTTTGTTGATGAATACGACCCAACTATTGAAGACAGTTACCGAAAACAATGTGTAGTTGACGACCAACCGGCACTATTAGACGTTTTGGATACAGCGGGACAAGAGGAATATTCAGCAATGAGAGAACAATACATGCGAACTGGAGAAGGGTTTTTATTAGTCTATTCAATTGCATCAAGATCAAGTTTCGAGGAAGTGGCAGCGTTTTATCAACAAATCCTTCGAGTTAAAGATCGCGACAATTTCCCAGTGGTGATTGTTGGTAATAAATGTGATTTGGAAGATGATCGTCAAGTTAGTTTGGAAGAAGGCCAAGAATTAGCCCGGCAGTTTGGTTGTACATTTGTTGAAACTAGTGCCAAAGTCCGGATTAATGTGGAAGATGCGTTTTATCAGTTGGTTCGAGAGATTCGAGAGTTTAATAAAGATGATGGCGGTAGTGGTGGAGCGGGCAATGCAAGTAATGCCGCCGGAGGGAGTGGTAGCATACCAGGGGAAGTTAAAAAGAGTAATACCATGCTTCAGAATCTTAATCAATCAAGTAATGAAAAGCGTCAGAGCAGTGGTAAAAGGTCGTGCTGTGTTATTAGCTAAGTTTTTTTTTTTTTAAATAACAATAATAATAAAGAATGAAAAAGATTAATGAAAAAAAAAATTGATATTAATTAATGAAATGATATACTGTGAAATGTAGGATCAAACTACCAAAGATATAATCCCCCAAAGCCCGTTCGGGAGAGACTTTTGGAAATTGTGACAAGTTTGCTTTGGCAGTCTGGATCCGTAAACTGGCGGTTAACACGAATTGTCCGACAGTGCTGCAAAATCCCGCCAAAAATGCATTGAATGGCTGTATATGTGTTAGTAATACTTCTTTTGTTTATTTTTAATACTTACAAAAGTGCCTACTAGTAGACAAAATCCAAATTGTAAGACGCCCAGTAGCACCAAAAACGCCATGAATCCGTCAATTAGTTTGATTCGTGTGGTGACGGTATCTTTGTAATTGGCCAAAACCTTTTGACAGACGTTTGAAAAGTCATTGCTTAATTCCTGCGTTGATGGAGTGTTAGTAGATGATGATGATGCTGATGCTGATGGTTTTTTCATTATAAATGTGTGTTATATTTGTGTTGTGATTCTTGGTTTGTTAGTGTTCAAAAAATCGAACACGTAAAAAAAATAAAATCAAAAAAACTATTGAAAGGGGCTCCAAGCGGTGTGAAAAAGAAGTCGGACAAAAACCACCGATGGTTCCGAACGAGTTGTAGTTGGGACCAAAAAAACCTATTTTATTTTGATTTTACAATTAGACAACGCAAAAAAATAGTATCTGGCCTCACAATCAAAAAGTGATTCAAACTACTAGTGCAAATATGGATATAAACGCGCATGTAAATATGGATATAAACACGAATGAAAGGAGAATGTCATATTCAACGAATACAAGAGCTGCAGGCACTGCCACCGAGGGCAAAGAATCAATCACCAAAAGAATCACCAAACCACCATCAGTGAGAATTGTCCCGCCGTTAAATTTCGCCCCAGTTGAACGGCAATTGTACCGATCGGGCCAGCCATCGCCAATCAATTTCCCATTTTTAAAAGAATTGAACCTTAAAACTATTATATGGCTTGCTGTTGAAGACCCTTCAGACAAGTTTTTGGGGTTTGCTGATGATAATGATGTTGAGTTCCATCATTTGGGGGTGGTCACCGAAGGGTCAAACCCATGGGACCAATTGACTGAAAGTTCCATCATCCAAGCTTTGGATATCATCATAGACTCTGCAAAGTACCCTGTATTAGTATGCTGTGGGATGGGTCGTCATCGAACGGGGACGGTTATCGGGTGTTTACGACGGTTACAAGGGTGGAACTTGGCCAGTATTAGTGATGAGTATAGACGGTTTGCCGGTGCAAAAGGTGGCAGAGTGTTGATTGAATTACATATTGAATCTTTCGATACTAATCAAATGAAGTTATTGGAGAGGCAAGAACAACATTTACCAAAATGGTTTGGGAAATATTTTGACAATTAAAAAAAACTTTTTTTTCCCACCCCCACGCCGCAGAGGCTGCGGCGGTATAATTCAAAAAAAGAGTTTATTGGGTTTGGATATTGAAACTAACACTAGGCAACTGCTGACTATCGAAACTAACCTGACTATTTTTCAACCCTAGCCGATTCAACACACCTCTTAATAACCCCACCGGGAACCATAAAAATGGAGTAGCCCTGTTAACCGTTTCTTGTATACCTTCGCCCGTCGCCATCCTTTGACAAAACTTGAAGTTATTATCAATCAACACAAACGTACCCCGATGATTGGTTTTTAGATTATCGATCTGTTTTTTAAATAACACTGGCCATAATTCTTTACAAATAAATTTCATTATCTCTAATTCATGTTGGTTCGTATCGGCAAATCGTGCCCTTTCTTTGGTGAAAATTTCCGCCAACCCTTGCCCTACTCGATACCCATACCCTTCAATACGATAATAAACATCATCATTATTACTCATTTCGTCGGTTGGTGGTATCAATTCATCAACTATTCGTTGGACCATTGGCACGATTTCTATTACCAGTAGATCCAGCGTACTTGCGTTAACAAGTTTCTGTGATGCAGGTGTTAGGACCTGTGTGGTGGTGGCGTTTGACGACGTCGATATTTTGCCCTGGTCTTCCATTCTAGTTTACTTTTACTGTTTTAACTGGAGTATAATGTCGTGTTTGTTATTGTTATTATTATTATTATTATTACTATTATAATGATATGTGGTGGTGCCAAAATTTGTGCCCATTGTTCGTGCTGGATTGGGACAAACCTCAAAAATTCCCCTGAGCGGTAGCCAAAATTTTTTTTCACCTACCCAGAGACTTTCTCCAAATTTTTAGATCAAACCTGTTATATTAATATATATTTAAATGCACAAATGCCCATAAGTATTCTTGATTAATGCCAACAATTCCAACCAAACCACCAAGGCAGTATTTCTATACCCCGCCGCGAACAATGAACGTGGCCAAAATCGCATCTACATCACTAATACTTGGGGTTGTGGGTACATTATCCACAATATTATCGTTTCAATACCCTCAATTTAACCGTCCACTAATATATGCTACATTTCTATGTACGTTCCATTTCCTAGAATTTTACATCACCGCATTATATAACCCGTCTCGAGTCCATGAGGGTTCATTTATTCTTAATAACGGCGTCGCATACACCACAGCACAAATCATTTCGTTGTTAGAATCAACAATCTTATCTTATTTATATCCGCAAATGTTGTCTTCGTCAATACTACAAGTGGTTTCAATAGTTGGGTTTTTGACGGCCGTTGTTGGACAGGTAGTTAGGTCATTGGCCATGGTCCACGCCTCCAAAAACTTTAACCATGTCGTACAAAGTAAAAAAAACACTGATCACGAACTAGTCACTCAAGGCATTTATTCCTTCAGTCGGCATCCATCGTATTTTGGATTTTTCTTCTGGGGGTTGGGGTTACAATGTTGGATGTTGAATAGTGTTAGCTTTGTAGGGTTTGCAATAGTATTATGGAGGTTTTTCAATAGCCGAATTCAATCAGAAGAGAAATATTTGATTGATTTTTTTGGTAATCAATACTTGGAGTATAAAAACAAGGTGGGTACGGGTGTACCATTTATTCGATAGTTTGCTAAAAACAAAATGTTAATAATAAATAAGTATATTATACAAAAAAACTTTTTACAAAAAGATAATAATAATCGTTAATCATCATCGTCACTCATTGTTAGATCAATTACTTCTTGGACTACCGGGGTGTTGGAGCTGGGCCGTGAAGGTGGATAGTTGTACCCTGGTGGCATGCTGCTAGTGTTGTTATTAAGGTTAGTATTAGTATTAGTATTAGTATTCGTATTCGTATCAGTGTTAGTATTTTCATTAGTATGATGAACCAACCTTCCCTGTCCTGGTAAATGTAGTGGAACGTATTCAGTATCCGTTAGTGGGTTTGGACGGAAACTGGAAGTTCTTCCAAAAATCGAACTATTACTACCACTAAATGGGTCATTGTTAAAGCTCATGTTGCCATTATTCAGCCTAGAATCCATGTCCATGCCTTGATGCCTGCCATTGAGTGAGCTGACACCCATCACATCGTTCATTACACTTGGCGAGGTTGGCATAACTGGATTATTGCCGGCTAATGACGACTGTCCAAAATCCATAATCTGAGGTAGTTGATACCGTGCAGGTAATGTAGTCGACCGCGGTCCATTGCTATTAGTATCCTCATCATCACTTAACATGTCTACTACTATCGGAGACGCACTAGTCCCATGCATACCCTGCCGTTGTTGACTCTTTCGTGCTTGGTTAGCTCTTTGCACTCTTTTAAACAATTCCTCCTCACTATCAGACCCTTCTTGTTTAATGGTAGTATTATGATCGCTCATAACAACACCCTCATTAGTATGTAATCTCCACGCCCCATTAGGCTCTACTTCAAACTCATCAACATCGGCAGGAGTGTTATTCAACACATCCTGAATAAACTCATCAACCGCCAAAGATTCATAATCTATTTTTTTATTGCAAATCGTACACACCCATGTAGGCGCCTGCATTTGTAACATTACAAAACTTTCCGCATCAAAGCAATCAACATGCTGGCACCTACTACTTCGAATCGGCACTTTGATTCTCCCACATGATACAGGATCTTTCAATTTATGCGTCGTACTCATTGCTTCAATATCTTCATCATTATTTTCATCAGTGATTCTTTTAATTACACTTTGTTTCGTCAACACTGGCCGACCTACAATCGAATTAACCACATCATCAACAGTACTTTTGTGTACCAAAAAAGCCCCAATTAGAAAACTATTCCCAGGAGGGCGACTCATATTTATATCCAAAGAATGCCGTGACCTTCCCTGTTGTAACCCATCTATAATAACTTGGGTACAATCAACGGGTCTAGCTGACCCTTGTTTATTTTTCAATCCTTTATAAGTCGGAGGCATTAAAAGCCCATTAACTTTCACTTCTATTGCTGTTGATGGATATTCAATAATCGTTTCTGCGTGCGGGTTGCTACTAGAATAGGTAGTACATATAACATAAACATGGTATGCCCCCGATAATACTTGTTGTTGATCAAGTGAATCCAACACGAAGCTTCGTCCTTGCGTCATTTTATCACTAACAAACTGGCTCAACATGAACCCCATAATCTCACTCACCGGTTTAATTATACTGAAAAAAGGATTAATTTTTAAATTAATTCTGAACCCTTGTGCTATTCTAACGGGACGCGACGTATATCCTCCACCACTGACGCCTGTTGTATGTGGATGTCTCCCTGGAGGACCTGTGGAAGTTGTTATTGCAGATGCTGCTGCTGCCCCAGTTCTAGCGGATCCATTAGGATATGGATTATTTGTTCTTCTTGGACTTGTATTTGCCAAACTTATCGTTTCATTATTAATAACACGTCGCAAAAACCCATTCAGCTGTGTGATATCCCCTAATGCATTTCTTCTTGCTCGTTCATCAACCCATTCGATTAATCTATCAATCAACACACTTTTGACTCCAGCTGTGGTCATATGATATTCTTTCAACACGATTTTCAGCTGGGCTACTTTTAACGAGCGGATGAGCTCGACAGTTATCTGTCGTAAATGTTGGGTTTGTGCCGAATCACCACCATCAACTGCCATGATTCATTATACTATTATTATTACTTATATTCGGTTTGGTGTGTGTGTGTAATTTATTTCAATTTTTTTTTTGTTTTTCTTGCGTGGTGAAATATTTTTGTGGAAATTTGCAGCGTATAAGAAAAAAAAAAAAAAAAAAAAAAATTCCTGCCTCAAAAACAATTGGGAACTTTTTTTTTACAAAAATCTTTTTTAGAATACGCGTAATAACGAATTCTAATCTTGTTACTAAGAAAATAAATATATTAGAATAGAAAATTATTTTAACCCAACGATTTCATTCTTATCGACCAGCTTTTGATAATCGAATTTTTTCAAGTGTTCCTCATTTTTATACTTCCATGTAGTGACGACCCCGTCATTAACATCGATTTCAAAAACTCTAGCCCGTCGTACATAATCATCGTACCCAGCATATCCACCTTCTCCAATAGCTCCACCATGACACAACCAGATTTTACCCAGATTTTCTGAAGTATGGTCATCATACATGCAAAAGTCATTAACATGATCATGACCAGCATCAACCACTTGAACCTGGGCTTGGACGAACGCATCTCGGGCATGGCTATTAAACCGTGGTGCAGTGGACCCTTCCTTGAAGTTTCCAATATATTTATTTCCTCGTCGAACGTATTCCGGCACTGGGATATGTATAAATGCCATAGATAAATGTTTATCATTTTGATTAGACTTTAATGTATTGTATTGATTTAATAACCAATCGATTTGATTTTGTTTGATATGATCATATCCTGGTGTTTTCTTTTGATTTGGTAAGCGTTTATGAGTATCCAGGAAATAAAAAGTCAATGCCTTTTTGTTGTTGTCATTTTGCTGTTTATCATGTTCATCAACTTGAAGTGCAAAATTACCCACACCTTGAATAGACTCAGGACCTCTACTACTCAAACAATACGGCAGCGTTTGTACAAACTCCATCAGCTCTTCTCGATTCAAACTGCCCTCATCATCATGATTACCAAAAATCACGGCATATGGAATCTTTCGATCAACTAATGGAGCCACTGCTTTTAACATTGACGTTTGACTATCTGGGGATTCTTGCCCATAAACTTGGTCTCCAGTTAATACAACAAAGTCTGGATTTTCATAATCCAGCAAACGTTTATAAAAATCAATAGTCCTTGGATCAGCTTCACAATCTTTTGCATAACTTGGTAATGGATCAATACATTGACCAACACCAGTACTTAAATGTAAATCTGCCACTTGTAAGATTTTAAATTTCCCCTCTTTATTAACCTTTAGTTTAACTTCAGGGTTATTAATTTTGCCATATTTTACTGATAATCTTGGTTCAGTCATTTTAATATTACCAATAACTCCATCCTTTACTTGCCAATTTAACCTCCCTTCTGCTGCATCTCTACCAAATAATATATCCACATCAGTAACAATATTTTGTTCATAATGTCCATATCTAACCCACAACAAGCCTTTTCTATCCCACTCTTCTAACCTATTCTGAGGTTCCTTTATTGATATATCCAACACAACGTCTTTATTCCCGACTTTTGCTTCTTGTTCTCTTTTCACAACTAAATATTGATACCTTGACCAGTTTTTACCAAGGTATAAATCTTTGGGTAATTTCACCCATTCATCTTTAGTCTCAGTGTTACAACCCGTCTTGGTAACACATGCGACTATTTTAACGTCTGTAATTACTGTCCCTGGTGAGTGGATCAAAAGCTTAGCATTAGTACTAGTGGGTAGGTATTCATACCGGTCAATAGCTAGCAGTAATATTGACAGCATGAATACCCCTATTAGAAACTGTACTACTGTTTTAGTCCACCTTCGACTCAGCATTTCTATTTAGTTTAATGCTATTATCCTACTGTGGTATTGTGATATTGTGGTATTGATGGTAACGCGTTAAAAATGCTAGGTGTCAATGTCGAGGTGGTGATAAATTCAAGTGCAGAAGTAAGGAACGGGGGTTGGGGTTGGGGTGGCACGGCAAAAATTGGAAAAAAATTCCTCCCAAAATGTACAAATGCAATCTTTTCATCTACGTTCTTTTTCATCGTAAACTAATATAAGAATAATAATAATAATAATAATATAAATAACTAAAATACGTCTGGTAAACGTTCAATAACATATTTATGGCCCCCAACACTCATCAACGGAACACCAGGAACCTTTCGCACCCGTCGTTTCAAATCCGCATCATTCGTAGCCACAATATAACACTTATGCTGCATCACTCGACTAACAATACAATCATCTGCATAAGTCCCCTTATGACTACAAGTTAATCTCTGAATCCGTGGATCTTTCGCCATTCTCAATGCAATTCTAAATTTCGGTCCCAGTTTTTCCAATTCTGCCATCACACAATCTGTAACGATTGGAATACATCGTGCATATAATGAATCCATCATGCCTCGAACTAAATCCAGCTTTTTCTGAATACTAAAGTTGATAAAATTTGTATCTACCAAAACTTGATATGGCGGTTTGATGGCTTCGTTGTATTGGAAAAATAATGCTGATGAGACTTGAGGGACATCTTTAACTAACTCTTCCTCCTTCTTTGGTTTTGGTTTTTCTTGATTCTTTTTTATTCTGTCGTCATTTTTTTTTATCATGAGTTTTTTCTGTGCAAACTTTCTTGTCTTTTTAACTTTCCCCATTTTATTATCGTTGGACGTGTGTGTGTATGTGTATGTCAGTAGGTAGTTGTATTGTAGATGAATTATTTTAAATGAAAAAAAATGTGAAAAAAAAAAAAAAAAGAATTAAAAAAAAAAATATTATATTGAGCCGCATGAAAAGATAGTAATAAAAATATTTGGAGGTGTAAAAATATGCGTGCGCAAACCTCGCTTTTTATATTCCTCCCAATATTATTTTAGATCTACTACATATCGATTGTTGTTGATCAAGTTTTAGTGATCATTAGACAAGCACCCAAATAATATCATATCATGTCTCTGAATTCTGTAAGTAGGTACATTTACCATTTGATACTAACCAAAAATAGTGGCGTCAATTCAACTTTTTTGATATCCAGCCGATCAAAGACCCTACAATACACGACACCGGAAATGTCTTGTATTCGGACCCGGGATTGACAAGCATCTGTCAGGGGAGGTATAACGATACTGTGTTTATGTCTACCAACAATGGGGTCGTCAAAGAATTTACCAAAGATATGCAGTTAAAAACGAAATTTCAAGCATTTAAAGATACACAATGGACGATTATCAAAATGATTTATTTAACAAATACTAGTTTATTATTAACAGTTGGTGAACGACTAGGCCATTCATTAACAGTTAATTTATGGGATTTGGATAGAGAGACAAGAGATGGCTCAATTCATTGCCACTCTACTGTTAGTATTTCAAATGGTAATAATACATTCCCATTAAGTGCATTTGAAATTAGCGATGATTTTAATGTATTAGGGGCCGGATATGCAGATGGTACAGTGATCATTTCAAGAGGTGATATTATTCATGATCGAGGATCAAGACAACGTGTTGTTTATCAATCAAGTAACCCAGTCACTGGGTTACAATTTTGCGAAGATCCAGATAGTGTTGCAACTATGTATGTTACCACAGTGGGGCAGATTCTAACTGTACCAACCCATGGTAGAAATAATTTAAAACCCGAAAATATGTTGGATAAAAATGAGGGGTGTTCGGTTGGCTGTTGTGGGTTGGATAATAATAACCAATTGGTTGTTGCAAGAGATGATTCAATTGTTTATTATACCCCAAGTTTACGAAGTGGATCTTTTGTATTTGATATTCCAAAAAAATTTATCAAAGTTTTTAAACAATATTTGGTTATTACTACCGCATCGGCTACTAATGCCAACATGTTGGATAGTTTGATCGATTCATCAACAACAAGAGTTATTATTATTGATACAATCAATAAATATATTGCATTTAATGGCCAAATTCCAAATGGGATTAAAGACATTTTCAATCAATGGGGGAATATCAACATTTTAAGTACCGATGGGATACTATATTCAATTAAGGAAAAAGATTTAAATGTTAGGTTGGATATTTTGAAACAACGGAATTTATTTGATTTGGCAATTCAAGTAGCCAAAAGCTTGGATTCAGATACTAATAAAATTTTACAAATCGAGCGACAGTATGGGGATTTTTTATACAACGAGGGGGAGCTTAATGAAGCAATGAATCATTATATTACATCAGTAGAATATGGACAAACATCATCAATTATTCTAAAATATCGTGATTCTCAACAGATTCAAAATTTGATTTTGTATTTGGAGAAATTGCATCAAGTTGGGAAAACTAGTAAAGAACATACAAGTTTATTACTAAACAGTTATGCAAAATTAAAAAATATCAAAAAGTTGTCACAATTCATTGAAGCTAATTCTTTTAAAGATAATTTTGATTTTGAAACCGCAATTAAAATTTGTCGACAATCGGGGTATTATTCATTAGCAAGCTATTTAGCCCAAAGAGTTGATGATTGTGATTTGGCGGTTTTAATCCTGATTCGAGATTTGAAAGATTATTCAAAATGTTTGGAATATATTCAATGCTTGGAGTTTAACGATATCTTGAATGTAATGTTGCAACATTCAAAAACATTATTAAACGAACTACCAATGGAAACTACCGGGTTGTTGATTACATTATTTACTGGTAAATTTATTCCAAAGGATCTAAAAATTGAACTACCAATTGACCCTTCAAATGATAAAGTACAACCTACTGATTCATCCAACCAACCAGTATTACAATCATATCGAGCATTTGTAAATTACATGTCAAATATTCCAACAATTACTTTTAATACTTTTACCCCAGACAGTTCAAGCACTAACACCGCCGAAGAAGAGAAAAAACCAACTTATCAACCACCAAAACCACGATTGATCTTTTCAAGTTTTATAGACCATCCGTCAGAATTTGTTATTTTTTTGGAAGCCTGTTTGGAATCGTATGATGAATTTGAAGGAACTTCAAAAAATAAAACAGATTTGTTATCGACGTTATATGAAATGTATCTAAACTTGTCGAACAAATCCCAATCAACAATGGAAAAAAAAGAATGGCAAGCTAAAGCTAAAAAGTTGATTTCACAAGAAAATGAAATTGATAAAAACACGTTACTATTATTAAGCCATTTATCAAACTATTCTGAAGGTGAAATGATTGCTCGTAACAATGACGAACGGTATCAAATTGATTTGTTTAGAAATTGTGTCGCAAATAAAGACATTACTAAATCACTCGAAATTCTGGAATCAAACCCTCATGTTAAAGATTTATTCCCGTTAGCATTGAATTTTTTCACATCGTCTAAAGAAATTTTTAATCAAGTCGGCACCAAAGAATTTGATAAAGTATTGCAAAAAATCAAAAATGAAAAAATCATGGCTCCTTTACAAATTATTGAAACCTTATCATCAAATAATGTGACAACAATTGGGTCAATACGGACATATTTGATTGATTTAGTTACCAGCGAACAACAAGAAGTTGAAAATAATCAAAAATTATCATCATCATATAAAAAAGAAACTACTCAAAAACAAGGTGAAATAAACACGCTTTTCAATGAACCTCTAGTGATTCAATATACCAAATGTGAATCATGTCATTTAACATTAGATTTACCAGCAGTCCATTTCAAATGTCAGCATTCTTACCACCAACGATGTCTCGCCGATTATGTTGATAATACAATAAGTTGTCCAAAATGTCAAACAGATTTGGACAATATTAGAGCGGTTCGTCGTTCCCAAGATGAATTAAGTGAACGAGATGATTTATTCTTTACAGCATTAAAAGAAAGTGATAATAAATTCAAAATCGTGGCAGATTTTTTTGGAAGAGGTGGATTGTCTACTTAGTAAAAAAAAAACAAAAACAATTTACATAGCAAAATATATATTACATTCGTTCAACTGGGGTCAAGTTCAAAATGATCATACCGTTATACAAAACTTGTCGAGCAGCCACATACAAGGCCAGTCGAGCTGTGGCTAATTCTTCTTCTTGGCCAGCCACCCACAAAACATCATAACTTGAGGAAATGGTATGTGTTAATTTAAACAAATAAGTAACAACAGTAGATGGTTCCAAATTTCTCAAAGCAGCCAACAAAACATCTGGGAATTGAATCAAGACTCTTACCAATTCCAAAGCAATTGGTTCAGTTAATTTATCCAAATTCAATGAATCAACATCATTAATCTTAACACCAGCAGCTTCAGCCTTTCGTTCCATTGAACATAACCGAGCATGAGCATATTGTAAATATGGACCGGTATCACCTTCGAAACTCAACATTCGTTTCCAATCAAATGAATAGTTATTAACACGTTTAGCTTGCATATCTTGAATCATAATAGCAGCAATACCAACCAAATCAGCAACTTCTTCTGGGTTTTCGATTTGGTTATACTTGGCTTCATTTTGTTTCATAACTTCATGCATTGCGTCTTTAGTTTCATTCAAAATATGATCCAAAAACACAACAGTGCCTCTTCGAGTAGACATACCTTGAACCAAACCAAAACTAACATGCTGTAAATTTTTGGCCCAGTCAAAATCCATCAGTTCCAAAATTTTAAAGAATTGTGCAGTATGTAAATCTTGTTGACTGGCAATAACATAAATCATTTTATCAAATTTATAATCATTATATCGATCAATAGCTTCACCAACATCTCGAGTTAAATATAATGAAGTACCATCCTTCTTTTTAACAATAGCTTTACCCAGTTTTTTACTGTGCGGTCGTAGATCAATCAATTTGGCACCTTCATCATCAATTAACAATTTTTTTTCTTCAAACAAATTTTCAGCTTGTTCCATGGCATCTTTACTAACCAAAGACTCACCCTTATATCGATCATAATGAATGTTTAATCTACCATAAGTTTCTTTATATTTTTCAATACTCAAGTTTCGGAACGTTTCCCATAATTTTAATGTTTCCTGATCACCATTTTCCATTAATTTGAAATATGCTCGAGCTTCATCATCAGTATTTGAAGTATTACCACTAGCTTCTTTTTCTTCAGTAATTTCTTTATTAATTTTAACATAAACTTCAAACAAATGATTAATTGGATCGCTTTCTAATTTTTTAGCATCGCCATATCGTTTATATCCAACTGCCAAAATACCAAATTGTTTACCCCAATCACCCAAATAATTCAGTTTAACCACATCATACCCCATCCGTTCGTGTAAATGTGACAGATATCCACCAATAATTGTACTTCTTAAATGGCCAGCATGGAATGGCTTGGCAATATTTGGAGAACTGAATTCAATAAGAATTCGTTTATCTTTACCAACTGATGAATTACCATAAGTATTTTTTAATTTCAAAATATCTTTAATAACCAGATTTTTCAAAACATCGTGATTGAAATAAAATTGTAAAAAGACCCCTGCGGCAGTAACGTTATTGATTAACTCACCGCATTCGAATTTTTCAGCCCATTCTTTAGCTAATTCATCTGGTTTTTGGCCCTTAATTCGGAATCGAGGAACTGGGATTGTCAAATCTCCTCGTTCACTTTGATTTGTTCGTTCTAATGCTGGGAAAATAATTGATTCTTCAACCCCAGAAATTCGGGACATTTCTTTAGTGATGTATGATCGAAATAAATCAGTTGGATTTTGGATTGGATTGCTACCTTTGAATGGTTCAACTGGTTTCAACCCTAGTTTATTAAACATTTCGGTTAATTCAGCGGATTCGGCCATTGTTAGTGGTGTTTGTGGTAGTTTATGTTGCGGAATTGATGACTTTGTTTGAACAGATCGAAAAAATATTCTATTAATAATAGGTTTAAAAGACTTGGTGACTAATGGAGTTCTAAATATTGGTTTTGTCAATGAAATGCAACAATGCATTAAAATATGGAATGAGACGTGAAATTTTCCAAACCAAAAAAACAAAAAAAAATTTTAAGCGCTGAGATCTAGGGAAAGAGTCATTTTTCTTTCATGAATGCTAAATACCCGTGGAGTATTTTTCTAGCAGGAGAGGGGGGTTACCCGGAGTGGATCAAATATTCACCTGACTAAGTCACGTTATTCAAATATCATGTGCAGATTTTGGGAGTAAAAAAAAAAACAAAAAAACAAAAAAACAAAAAAAATAAAAAAATAACATCCCTCCATCGTTGGATATCGAATTCTTGATAGTCAAACTCAGGGATATTATTGTTATTTTTTATTTATTTACTTCGTTATGGATAAGAAATTTGGATCACCAACAATAGATAGAACAATTACATGGATAGCATGGAAAGTGCTGAAAGCTAAAAACAAATATGCAATATTTATATGGACAAGAGTGTATTCCACAGTGAAAACTGTTGCGAGATGTTTTTATGGCAAACGAAGCATAAACAGAATGACTAAAGTTTCAGATATTGTAGTGCAACTGCTGGCCAGTAAACAACTAAAAGAAGTATTAGAACATTTAAACCACCAGACTTCAACTGTTAGTATAGAATTAACTACCGAGGCGGTTGTGGGGATAAAAAAAGTTTCGCATGATAAAAGACAGTTGGTTTGTGACGCGATTACTGTTTATCAAGATTTAATAACTACTTGTCATAAAAGTCTTGATAAGAGTAAAACAAGGACTACATGGGATAATAGCCGGATTAAATTGATGGAGTTATATGACACCGTTTTGACCGGAGAAATCAAAAGGGGTACAAAAGGTGACCGAAATTGGGTACTACTAGGGTTTCAAAATTCCAAAAACCCGGTTACTGATTTTAGAGCCACCGGCCAGTTTGGATTAAATTGTTTGCATTCAATGTGTATCAATTATGATTTTCGGTTCAAAAAACTATTGAAAGAAAGCGGGTCAATAAAGGCCAAAAGCCATGAACCATGGTATTCTGCAGCATTGGTATCCATTCATATGAGTTTATATTTATTACAATTGGGTAAGAACGAGGTGTATGAACAAGTTTTGAAAATTGTTAATCAGTTTAATGGTGGGTATAATTGTGAACAGGCATTGTTGGAGTATCATCATCGACTGGTGTTTGATTACCATCAGTATTGGATGAACCAAGTATCCGAAGGGGAAGTATTGACTGTTTTGGATAGTGAGGCCTGTTTAGAAAGATTCAAAAAACAAGTTTATAAGTCTTAGAATATATATATATATATAACTTATCAACTGTATGCATGTATATATACATTTATTTATTAGAAATCGATTAAGCTTAGCTACAAACTTCAAAAAAAAAAAAAAATTTAATAATAATTAGCTCAATTTAAGAACATTATAAAGCTTGATCCAATTCAAACTCTATAAAAAATTGTAGATATACGTAGATGAGAATTCTAAGACCATAAGCTAACTGTCAAGTAGTTTCGACAGCTCAGAGACTTTGTAACTAGTATATCAAGTAATATAAAAATATGTAGGGGGAGGGGTAATTGAAAAAAAAAAAAAAAAAGAGAGGAGGGGTAGTTTGATACCAAAAAGAGCAGAATGGATTCAACCTATTAACTAAATAGAGAAAACAAACGTCCGAAAAAAGTAAAAAGGAAGGCCAAAAAAAAAAAAAAAAAAGAAGCACTATACTTGCATACGAGTATTAAATTTTTCTCCGAGACTACGTTTTCGAATCATAAGAACCAGCAGTTGAAAACAGTTATAGAACATATATTGGCACATTGTGTCTTAAGCTCTCCCGGATTATTTTATTAAGGGAAAAAAAAAAAAAAAAAAGAAGCATACATCGATAAGTACTCGGAATAATGCACGCTTTATGCTTGTGTATTCGGTTTTAGCGGTTGCCGTTGGAAACCGGAAAAACTCAACAAACAAAAAATTTATACGTGTTTTATTCAGGCGTGTCGGAGCTAAGCCGCCACCGACAGGAACCACTCACGGCTGTTTTCGCTGCTAGGCTTGAATCTAAACGAAGTAATTGTATGTCTCGGGCATAAACGTACACCATAGTAAGGGGAGAAGATCTCACAGCTGACTCTTTTATGGCCTGAACTAAGTTACGAGGAAAGTCATTAAATGTTTTTTTTTTTTTAAATTCGCTATCCGATTTACTCATACGATTACAAATCATCCCAAATTAGCCCGTTTTATTTCATACCGAGATATATTCATAGTTTTTAAAAAACAAAAATCATGCTATTCCATGGAATATTAATTAATAAACGGGTTTCTTTTTCTTTTTTTTTTTTTTTTCTTTTCACTTTTAATGACGTTTATTTTAATATTTGAACGGAATGAAGGTACAAAATGTATATGGTAAAGAGGATCGATTAAGAAACTGAATAAGTTGGTGTGTTATATAAAAACGGGTGCCCTTTTTTGGTATACATAAATTGGTAAATTTAAAACGGTTTTTTTCCCTGAGGTTTACTGTCGAATTTGATTCAGTTGAAAATGTTGTGTGAAAAAAAAAAAAAAAAAAAAATGCTTGTTATAGCGCAGATCAACGGATTATTCAATGCAGACTTGGTTTTAGTGACGTGCGTCGGTTACAAAAAAATGTATTAAGATCTCGATCTGAGCGATCGATCTCATCAATTTATTTTTAATAAGCTTAAGCTTAAGCTTAAATATAATTAAATCCTAACACCGTGCGGCTCGCGCGTCAGCCCTACTTGGCAATAACTGCGATGGATACATGTAGCCCAGCCACGTGCGAAACCCGAGCTCGAATATGATCAATCGGACGAGTGCGACCTAAAGCGTAAAATAGAACAACAAATACAGAGTTTAAATTTTTTTTTAAATATGGTTATATCCATGGCCGTATATATATTTATTTATAGCGGTATACAATTGTCATCATAGTGGATCGATACATTTGTTGAGGTATCTGTATTATATGGACCAATGCACTGACTAGATTTTCTGTCAATTATACATATAACTTGTTGAGTGGACATGAGGCCACGTTATCTCAAAAAAAAAAAAAAATTTTCAACACAAATATGGCTACAGCCAATCGCGTATAAAACTTGAGCAGATCCAGCAGCTTTAAGTACCTACAGCCTACTAGTAAACTTAATACTTCGGTAGATCAATAAGATTACGTACCTAATACCGTATACACTTAAGTGCAAAGTCCATTGGGATCCTGAAATACTTGTTAGTAAATAATACACCCCCGATCAAACACACCAATTAATTAAATATACCGTGGATCGGTATCGACACAAAGTTATCACAACCCATTTCTAAAAAAAAAAGGCTATCCCAAAACAAAAAAAGGTAGCCAGATTTATTTGAGCTGCGCCACAGCTTTTACTTTCAAGCATTACCACAAGCTTAGCTTACAACCGCTTATGGTCGATCTCTGTACCCATATGCGCAAGGAGATGCCCTTTGCACACCATCAGATGCAATTTTTTATGCATATCTTATACGGGCTCTTTTAACACTGGAAATTAGTTCTCTACACGACACTGCCTGCTGCAGTAATATAAGCCTCTGTAAGTCAGCTTAAGGTACGTCCGAGTTCTACACTGAAATGTACTTGGGTACGCCTGGATCGCTGCGTGCACTAGAGCGATCGATGAGGGAATAATTAATCCGAAAGTCGCATATACAAGTTCAAAAAATAAAAATAAAAAACATCCTACAATTCGGTGCGAATTCTGCTGTCGAAAAACTCCTGATAGGTTCTTAAGTTAAACACCTATCAGTTCCCAACATTGAATGATATGTTCTAAAACGTCTGCGATATTTTTTTGTCAACATAATATTGAAATTAACACCGAGACCAGAGTGGGCAATTTTTGAATTGGGAAAGGCGTTTTTTAATCAATTATAATAATTATGGGTTGACTGCAAAAATGCTTCGAACCAGAATTTGTGCTAGACATAACATGATTATGGAGTCTACTTTTGTTTAGTCATAAAAGTACGGTTGTCACAATCTTTGGGCGTTCCGACCCTTCTTTTTTATGGACTGCATAGTCATCAGGATACTATATTACATATGCTATTCGAGGGCCCCCCTTATTAATTCTCTCCGTCCTTCCCTTCCCATTTTGACTGAACAAAAACAAATTAAAATCGTTTCATTTCGAAAATAAAACGGTTTTATAATGGTGTTTATAATAATTGTTTTTATTATAAGTCTTAATACTATAGTTACCAATGGCAACGTTATATTTTTTTTTAGTGACATCAACATTTACTCTCTATCCGAACTCATCATTCCGTAAACTTAAGAATCCTCATCCCATCTCCAAATCTTTTGGAATAAGCTTATTTTTATTAATAATAGTTTATATCAAGTTTATAATCATTTTGATCGTGTTAACAGAAAAAAGCTTAGATTGTTGTTACTTTTTTACCAATTAATTGCCGGTTTCTTACGTACTCTGAAACCAACAGCCCTATTTTTTGCAATGCTGGAATATTTATCCTGCGACTAGATCAGCAAAAAAATCTTCAATTATTCCAAATGCCGTTTCAACCAAAAAATAAATAAAACAACCTCAGAATCCCGTGACATGCATATATTTCGGCTCTTTGTGGGTGGTGGACCTAAAAAAAAAAAATTGTGGCAAATTTTTTTAAACCGGATTAATAATAAAAGTGCTAGGCAGAGAGCGGCGGCCCGAGCGCGTTATAAAAAATTTGTATATTTCCATCCACCGTCTAAAAATTGATAGTGTTGAAAAAGATTTCCTGCGTGCGTGTATCTTTATAAGTTATAGATAAGCTAGCAGTCAAACTGACACTGAATCATGCGGCGCGCGCGCATGCGTACGATCTGAACAAACATAATAGATCTTATAAGCCGCGCATATGGCAAACTTTATTTTTGGTACGAAATTATTTCCCTTTGTTAGCAAAGGACGAGAAAAGAATAAGGCTCCCTGGCCTGGCATGAATGCCGTCAGAGTAAAACAGACAATGAAGAGAGCTCGCCCTGAGAGGGGGGGAGGGTTATTTGTTTCCTTTATTTTATTATTCTATTACTTTATTTATAGTTGTTTTAGGAATAAAAATACCCAAAGGGTAATACGGATAGTTCAGGCTGCGGGTTTAAAGGTCTTTATGGAATCATTATATACGAATCAAGTGATTTTGTAATTAATCCCACAATACGTGTAATTCAGGCACATACCCGGTAAAAAAAGGAAAGGCCCTTGATTTGTAGTCAGGTTTTGAGTAAAAAATAAAAAATAAAAAATAAAAAGAACTTACAAAATATTAAGATATTGACAGAAATTTTAGTGTTTACATCAGATAGTACTACACGATTAAAAAAAAAAAAAAAGAAGATTTAAGTTTAAAAGTTAATTCAAGTTGCACGGGACCAGTTCACAACATCAATTTGCATGCTCAAGTATACATGGGACAAACAAGTACAATTAGTAAGTTTACATCAGCATTTATCCATTTATAACTTTATAAAAAAAATAAAATAAAAAAGACATTTTAGTTTATCAAGGCAGACCAGATGCAAGATACTCCGCTATTCAACAGACTTCTTGATACCCCAAAAAAAGATTAATTTTTTTTTTAAAATATTTTTGATAGGTATATCTGTCGCAACTCAATGGATACAGTAAAGATTGGAGCAAGAAAATCAAATAATACCGTATATATATTGTTCTGGTGGTGCGATAATAAATCAAACTGGATCAACAATCGTAAGCAATTGATTTAACCATAAGTAGAGGAAATAAAAAAATAAATAAAAATCAAAACCAAAACTTGTGAAAAAAGTATAGAAAAAAAAATATAAAAAAAGTAATCAACGGTAATAAGTACCAAGTTTTCTTTGTATTTATTTGAAAATTCCTCATGATGGACTAGCAAGTTAAACAGCGAGACTCATAGACTTTTTAACTATAGTAATGAGCAAAAAAAATAATTAAAAAAAAGTAATAGTTCTACACATTTAATACCAATTGATTCGTAAGTCAATAATGTTTCTAAAGTAACTAGGTGAAACACTCACCTGTTTTTTTTTTTTTTTTTTTTGATACCAAATTGTTCCGACGTGCGATCGCTGTCCTTTCTTAATTAACTCTAATTTCAATTCATCTAGACCCTGCTATTACTTTTAACGTAACAAAAAGAAAGTTTATAACATAATAGTTTCAGTAAAATCTTTCTTTTCTCGCCTAATAATAATTTTTTTTTTTTTTTTTTTCTTCTTTCCCTTTCGGGTGCTTTCGTAATTATTTTCTTCTATAATCCTCCAGATTATACAAATTGTACAAATTGTATAAAAACTAGCTTAATCTCCTTTATTCTTCTTAATTTTTTTTTTTTCCTTTTCCAGTTTTCAATATCAAGTGCATTTCATTTCAATTCAATTCATATTATTAAAACAAAAAATAAAAAGCACTCTTCACGGAGCTCATTTATATACAACTATTACAAAAAATGAGTAGCTCGTCAAGTATTAAAGAACAAACTGAAGATTCTAACAACGTTCAAGCTGAAAATGATCGAATCCAGCAATTAGAACGAGAAGCTGAGCTTCATGCCGAAAAGAAGGGGATGGGCGAGTTCGTCTTTGTTATTATGCTATGTATGTGCGCAGCCTTTGGTGGGTTTGTGTTTGGTTTCGATACTGGGTCTATTTCTGGATTTATTAACATGAGAATGTTTTTAAGAAACTTTGGTCAACTGAATGATCAAGGTGAATATTATTTTTCAAAAGTTCGAGCAGGTTTAATTGTGTCGATTTTCTCAATTGGTGCAGCTATCGGTGGGTTATTCTTATCAAAAGCTGCTGATATGTGGGGGAGAAAAATTGGTATTTATTGTGGTAGTTTGATTTATATTATTGGTAATTTGATTCAAATCACTGCTGTCGACAAATGGTATCAAGTTTTTATTGGTAGATTAATTGCAGGTGCTGGTGTTGGTTTATTATCTGTTGTTTCACCAATGTTCTTATCAGAAACTGCTCCAGGTGAAGTCCGAGGTTTGGTGGTTTCTTCATATCAATTAATGATTACACTGGGTATTTTTATTGGTTACGGTGTTTGTTATGGTACTTATGATCGTGATGATACTGGCTCTTACCGAATTGCTATGGGTCTATGTTTTGCTTGGGCTCTGATTTTGAGTTTTGGTGTTACTTTAATGCCAGAATCTCCTCGATTTTTAATTACTCGAGGTAAATTTGAAGAAGCAAGAAAGAGTATGGTTTATGTTTCCAAACGGTCACCAGATGATCCCGTTATTCGACTAAATATGGATCAAATCACCGCCGCAGTTGAACATGAACGAGATGTTGGTAAAGCTGGCTGGGGTGAAATTTTCACTGGTAAACCAAGAATCTTTTGGAGATTAGTTATTGGGGCTGTTGTTCAAGGTTTACAACAATTGACTGGTGCTAATTATTTCTTTTACTATGGTACCTTAATTTTTCAAGCTATTGGTATGGAGAACTCCTTTGCCACTTCTATGATTTTTGGTGCCGTCAATTTCGTCTCCACCTTTTTTGCATTATACACTGTTGATCATTTTGGTCGAAGAAATTGTATGTTATGTGGTGCATGTGCTATGTTTGTGTTCTTTATTATCTACGCTTCATTGGGTACTGCCAGTTTATACCCAGATGGTGATGATGGACCATCTAGCAAGCCTGTCGGTAAAGGTATGATTACTGTTACATGTTTCTTCATTTTCTCATTTGCATCCACTTGGGCTCCAATTGCTTATGTTTACTGCTCCGAAATTTATCCATTACGAGTCAAGTCTAAATGTATGGGTGTTGCTACTGCTTCCAATTGGATTTGGAATTTCTTGTTAAGTTTCTTCACTCCATTTATTACTGGCTCAATTGGGTTTAAATACGGGTACGTTTTTGCTGGTTGTTTGGCTCTAGCTTTTGTATTTACCTTCTTCTGTGTTCCTGAAACTAAGGGGTTGACTTTGGAACAAATTGATCAAATGTTTGCCTCTGGTGTTGAACCATGGAAATCTGCCAAATGGGCTCAACAAAATAAGGAAGCTCAGCCATCTAGCAAATATCAAAGTGGTGCTGAAAAGAGTGAAAGCGATCACTACAATGGTGATAGTTCTCCAGAAGGAACTGCTCCAAATCCTTCAAATCAAGTTTAGAATACAAAACAAAAAACAAAAAAAAAAAAATATCACTATTAGAGTGTAATCTTTTATTAATTTATTATAATATTTAGTATATATTGAATCTTAACAATTTAATTCTTTTTGTTAATTATAATGTAGTGTATTGACTATTGCGTAGCTCGTGATTATATACTCTCTCCTCTCTATAGTTTACATGTTATTAGAAAACGAATTTGATAGTCTTTTTCAACCTTTGTGCGTTCATTCGAAAAATAAATGGGATTGGAACCATCACAACCGCCACGCAGCCAAGAAGTGTGCCTGCATATCTTATACCCATATTGTTAAACATTTGAGTACTAAACAGCGGGAAACTTGCTGCAAAACTGGACCTTAATAATGTATTAGCAGCCATAGCACTGGCCGCCAGCATTAAATAACTTTCAACAAGATAACAAATACAACTTAAAAATACCCCCATCAGTCCAAACCCCACAAATGCTCCTCCAATAGTTGGTACAATCCAGGGAATTTTGTCTGGGAAGTCTCCAGTCCATGTCAGCCAGAATAATCCTATTGGGAAAGCAATCGCTGGAGCAAACATTGCATCAATTCTGGCTTCTGGTACTGCTTGGCCATTATTTTTGGCGACTTTTCGTCGATATCGTGGTTCCATTGAAATTAAATAGGCAGCTCCTAAAAGCATACCAATAAGCATTCCTAGATATGGCAACTCGGCAATTTGAGGCGCCATTCCATACTGGCCCATAAAAATAAGTGGGTAAACTTCCAAACACATGTAAAGAATACCATACACAAACGCAACATATAACCCAATAAGAAGAACAATTGGTTGAGTGAACAACATTTTAAATGGCCTCAATATTGATTTTTCAGCAATTTGTTTAAAATCAACTTCTTGCCGTTCAATTGTAGCATGAATGGCCCAATTACCAGTTTTTTCTCGCATTATTCTTGCCTTTTCTTCTAATACCTTTGGGTGATAACTTTCTTTATACAAAAAAATATCCAATACCAATACTAAACATCCAAAAATACCGGAAATGTATTGAGTCCATCTCCAACCTAAATAACTCTCACTGATAAACCCACTAGCAATTGGCGCCAAAATCGGACCCATAAATACCGCACTCAAATAACAAGCTAATGCAGTACCTCTATAATAGGCAGAGTACATGTCACTAAATGCACCACCAATAACCGCAAAAGGAGCAGAACCCCAAAACCCAGCGAAAAATCGACAAATTAATAAGGTTTGAATATTCTCACTGGTAGCGCATGCAAAAATAAAACATATATAACCGAACTGTGATGCTATGATTGGACCTTTCCGGCCATATAATTCACTAAACGAACCCCATATCACCGGCCCTGCTGCAAACCCAATAACGAACAATGTAAGCCCTAGTAGCGAAACTTCTCTAGAAACACTGAATCTATCAGCGATTAAACCGACCGATCCAGAATAAATCGCTGACCCCCATGCTAAACACATTGTAGTTGATGCTAATGCAAATGCTGCGGGAAGTTTTGTCTTTTTTGGCCAGTTATGTGGGTGGAATGGATCATCTGGTCCATCAAACTCAACCGCAAACTCGTTTGAATGACCGGGTATGGGTGGTATAGGCTTATTACGCCCCATTTTTATATCTATATTTCTGAATCGATTTGATGCTGTTGTGTTGACTGATTTACCTGTAATTACTTGCGCTAATGCGCTCATCTCCTCGTCATCCATATTCTCAATTCCATCGTTATTGTAGATATTATCGATATTGCTAATATTATTATTATTATTATTATTCTTATTGTCGTTGGTACTGTTGTTGTCAACAGAGTAATATGGTTCAACTTCTTGAGTACTATCTACATCACTAGGCTCTTTATTTAGAGAGTGGTCAGAACAATCGTGAACCGTCATCGACCTTGAAGTTTTCTTTTATTAAATGGGTTAAATAAAGAATAAAAAAGAATAAAAAAAATTCAAAAATAATATGTGAACTGTTTATTTTTCATCCAAATTTTTTTGTATACCTTTAGGACCTACTAGTCTATTTATACTTTTGTAAACTTTTTTGAGTCTACGATGATTCACCCGAAAGGGGCGATCTGTATACATACTGATACGTCCAAGTTGAGCTTCTTATATATAAAATGATTCGGAGTCTACATGTAGTTTCGGTCCACATAAAGTCCGACATTTGGACATCAAATATATGCTTAAGAATGGGTGTGGCTGTAGTAAAAAAACACTACACACTAAATTTTTTTAATGCAATAGCTAAGTTCATCAACAAAGTAATATAACGGTCTAGTACTATAGGTATCATAGTTGTGACTCCGACTAGTTTCAAGTTATATATTGAGAAAAATATTTTTGTGCACTGTAAATCAAGTATTTTATTACAGCCGCGTGAGCGCCGAAATATCAATGCCGAGTTCCAGTGGCATATTGAATTATTCTAATATAATAATTGTAAATTATGTAAATTATGTAATAAAAAAAACATTCTCTGGCTGTTATCTCAAAAGCAGAAGGGGGTACACCGGAATTGATAAGCAAGCAGCAATTTCATTTAAAAAATGTCCATATATCAGATACTTAATATATCCGGATTTTAATATTTGCCTGCATGCTCGGTCCCCCAAGTATGTATGTAATGAGTTATGATTAATTCCGTGTTATCCACGGAGTTAGATCTGGACCTGTTCCATCGCTGGGCTAAAACTTTATTAATAATTCGAGACCAATTTGCGTGGACGAAATTTTTACCGCACGGCTACAGCAACTTAAGGCTTAGATGTCTCGGCGTTTTTATCGGCGATCAATTAAGAAATGTTTTTGTGGTGAGGCAAAAAAGTGCTTGCGCAGGAAAACTGCAATCTCCCAGCAACCACAACCAAGATCGGTTTAGTGCGATATTCTTTAATTAAAAACATTAGACAAAAACATCACTAGAGGAACCAAACCGTTATGCAAAAAATGAAATCGATCGATTTGACCTAAAAAAAAAAACATTACCTCAGTTTACTAGAACTGATGGTTGCCGCTGCCTAGAATCGAACCAGGGTCTACTCGGCCACAACGAATTGTACTAACCACTATACTACAACGGCTTTTTGAACTAATCATGTGATTGTTGTGTGAAATTTCGTATTTATAGAAGAAATTTGACGCATTTTTCATTTTATATAAGTATATCACTATTGTAATAAAGATATAGTATTTTAATATATTATGGAAATTGAAAAAAAAAAAACATTTTCTCCACTCATCGAAGCTCAATTGGCCTGCCGTCTGTTCCATGAACGTTTTGCAAACGTTCGAGTAGCGGGGCCAGTACTAACCGAACCAGGTTGAGAGTAACTTCATGATCCCTTAGGGGTGTTTTTGAACTACTTTTCATTTACCTTTTGTTGATTTATGATTTGTTATTATTTTGTGTTATTGTTGGATTATCTTTTTGAAAGAATAAAGAGATGTTTTTTAGTATATGTATTGTGTAAATAATAATAAAGAAGAGATAAAAAAAAAAAAAAAAAAGTTAAACTTCCAAAATCTAAGCCTGGATTATAATACTTTTAACATATCAGCACCGCCCAGAGAAGCTGTTCAACACGCATCTTGAGCTGATTGTGCTTGTTTTATAGATACAGATCTACATTTACCTGCTTCACTATCATTACTAGGCAGGTTTTCATTTTGCATAACCTCCAAAAACATATATTTATATTATCAACTCTATCTTTTATATGAAGCTATTTCTTCTAACAAAACTAATATCAAGACCAGCTCTATGAACTGCTGACAGGGTTCTCTGTGTCGTCACTTCGGAAAAATACTGTATATTCTTCTTCAACTGAACACTCAATTATTCCGCTTGATCTGAATGATTCGTATTCATCGTGTGTAAGTACTTCTACTACACATACAATTTCAAATTCGGCAGCTTTTTTCAAAACTATCAAGCCAGCGGATTGGAGGAAGTAAGATAGGACTGTGTTGTTTTAATTCACCGTTGTATAATTTCAAGTACAAATTTCCACAATATGAACACTTTGAACCGATAATATGAGGAGCTAATTTCTCTTGTTTTACTGAAGAGCAATAGTCGTAAATCTTAATCTGAGTTACGACACTATATTTATCGCGAATCATGTCTGCCATTGTTGATTATAAAACAAAAAATAATATTTCTGTTGTCTGCTCCGCATACCCCCTACAAATTTTGTTAGAATTACACCTCTAACCCCTTGTCACTACTAGAGGAGTTTACCGGACTTTAACGGACTTATTATATTACCGATTAGGTATAAGCCTAGATCTTATGATTATATAAACCATATGTTTGTACTACTTCTTTCTATACTCCTCGAGCATTCAATATTGTGAGAAACTTTATACTATTAAACTTTACTCAACTACTGTCTATTTATTCGCTTTTGAGCTTTAAATTAGATTTATATTGGCTATTAAGTACTGGCTGTGTTGGATATCGTTACAAATAACATTAAAAAAAAAAAACAACAAAAAAAAACCTCCCAACCTTATGCTTATTTTAGCTGTAACCACCAACACACGCTTGTAAATGGTAACCGCCAACGACGCTCTAGAAATTAAAGTTTTTTCTTCTTACCAGTAACATAGATCAACAATCTTCACAAAGATCAAATCAACTATTCAATAATGGAGGATGATAGTTACGAAGATAAACTATCGTCACTTGTGATATTAGGGTTTGACAAAACAAGCGCCGAAGACGCATTGAAAAAGTGCAACAATAAAGTTGCCTCAGCAGCGGACTATTTGTTTACTGGGGTCATCACAGGTAGTAGCGGTGAAAATGAATCATCTCAAAACAATCAGCTAGTTCCAGTAAATGAGAATAAACAATATGATGAGCAACAATGGGGGGTTGTCCATGCCGGTGATGATAATCGAGCAAGCTCTAAAGCAGATACAGAGGATGATAATACTAATTATTACGAATCGGAAGTTTCAAAGGTGAATTATGGACAACAGTATCATCCAATGTTGTTTGAACAAAGAGATAGTGAGGATGATCCATTTCTAATTTCAAATAATTACAATGATAGTTTAGCGGCATGTTTATCAATTTTGCATAAAATCCCACAGGCAAAAAAGGCCTTGATGGGCTGTAGTACCGAAGGGGTGGAATATATTGAGTATTGGTTTGCAACTCCACATAAAGGGTTTGGTGGGAATTTACAACAAATATCAACTGAACTGAAACGTTTTATGGTTTATTTGGACGGTGGGTTTGATAGGGCTGCGGTTGATATTTCACAACTAGAGAATCTAATCCCGCCAGATGATGATAAACATTTGGACGTTGCGCTAGTGCCTTCAATTCAACCATTAGTAAAATATTTAACTAATATTGATAATAAAGACGAAGCGGGGAATGAAAAAGAGGACAATCTGGTTCAACAAACGTTTATTTCAATGGGTAAAAACGTTGATGAAGATGCTGTTATTAATTTTTTTAACTTGAACTGTGATTCAACTGTTGCATTAGATGATTCAATCACTTCAATAGTGGATGATATGGTATGGCAATCTGATACTGATGTGGTAATGAGTAATATTGCTGATGTGGTGATGCTAACAATTGCTCGAGACGATAAGGTTGGTGGTGCAGGGGTTAAGGTTCCATCTGTATGGTATCCAGATCGATATAGTGCCAAAAGTTATGAATTTATCAAAAAATTAAAGGTAATAAAACATGAATTAATTGAACTTCGAAAGAATTGTAATGATAAAAAGGCAAGAAACACCCACTTTGAAACGGTCAGAATTTCAGAATTTTTAAAAAATACTGTAGATCATTTACAATCATTAGATAGTGATGCAGCTAGCAACGCATCTAATGAAATGAGTCAAGTTTATGAACATTATAATGAAGAAATGGACGATTTGGAAACTACAATTAAAGAGGCCGCTAAAAAGATGAGTAGGATTGATTCGATATTAACTAAACCTGATGAAGAATTATTCAAAGAGTTTTTCCCAAATGATGAGCAACCGGAATTACGGCCATATAAGCTAATGGGTGTCGTTATTAGTCCGCAGGAATTTATTTATAGAAAATACCAACCTACACTAATTTCGGTAAATGATGATCATGATACAGTTGAAGATGTATGGATTCATATCACAGCACATTCACCGTATACTCGAGAAATCGCATTTGATGATGTGGAGAAGTTGGCATTTGATGGGTCATCAGATTATAAATCACAACCAGTTTCAGTAATTTATGCGAACCTTAATGCATTAGACGGCAAGCATGTAATGGACTTGAACACTGAAGAAGTGAAACAGTTTATTGAAGAGGATAACAAAGCTTTTAGTTACCATTTGGAAGAGAGTAACCATGGGGTCAAAATGATGGATATTGATGACACTAATTATAGTAGTGATGATGATGATTATGGTCCGCAGCGACTACCTGAGGATCCTAACGCTAATAAAAATAACAATCAACATCATGATTATGATGAAGGTGAAGTTATCGATATCCCGAGAAATAAAGAGTTTTTGTAAAAAAAAAAAAAAAAAACTTTTTCTTTCTATTTTAATAATGCATTAGTATTTAATTATTCATAGTCTCATAACTTTCATTATTCTCGTTATTAATATCATCTGTATTAGTATGATTCAATAGATTTGTTTGTTCGTCATTATCATTTACAACAAATAATGGCTGTCGTTTCAACACATTCATACTTCGTCTAGTTTCCAAAACCGTGCCAATAAAAAACCCAGAACTTGTCAATGGCATTGAACTAACAATTTGAGGACTACTGTTATGAAAAGATGCACTTCGATTTTTTTTTAATTTCACAGGCGTTGTTGCAGGTAATGCTGATGTCGAAGAATGATTGTTCTTGTATATAGACCGGGGATCTTGATTAGGTTCTAACGATGTCATACCCGCTCGCTGAGTATTCAGTGATCTCGTTGCTGACAATGGATTCAAAACAGGCTTGGCTGGTGACGATACTAAAATAACATTTCCATTTTCATCATCATCGCTTGAATAGTGGTCGTCCAGATGTTTGGGTTTTGTTGACTCATCGTCCATTGGGTTAGATGCAGCAATTAACCACACTCCAATAAACGTAATCAAACAACCAATGAAAAATGTCGTTAACGAATCCGCAGTTTTATTATCAAAATCTTTAAAAATCACTCCTGACCCGACAATAACACTAATAGTAAAAAATACAAAATGAAATGGAATAACCATTGTGGCCATGAAAAATCTTAAGGCCTTGTTTAGATAAAAGATTTGGACGACTGCGGTTGAAATAATTGTAATAACCAATAAATAAGTTATCCAATGTTCGAATGCTCGATAGAATAAAAAGCTTATTAAGCTGGACAAACATTTGGTTGATAATGCTGTATAGGCCCCTAACAGTGCCACCAAAGTAATATTAACAAATAGCATTGAAATATGGGTGCTGTGGGTGTTTGTTTCGGATATAATGGCCAGGAGAATGATCATGACAATGGTAGTTAACAGGTAAATTTTAGATGATATACTGGAAAATGCATTGTATATCATCGACAAAGGGTCTTCTATTGGATTGCTATTTCCATCATTTGGATCAATATTCGTACTGATGATAATAAAACAAACTCCAACAATTGATACAATCACTCCCACAATATTTTTCTTTTTTATTGATTCTCCAAAGAAACATGGTGCAATGATACAATTCGATACTAATGAGAACACTCCTAAGGGTGATACTACTGATGCAGGAGCAAATCCATAAGCTATAAAATTCCCAGACTCGCCTATTGTCATTAATAACGCACCAACCCACCATAGTTTGCTTTCCCAGTAATTTTTACTACTATCCATGTTTGATGAGTTTAGTATCGAAAGCGTTTGGTGTGCATAACGTTGTAGGTTTAGAGCGATGTTAATCAGTATATTTCCTAGAATGGCGATAGTAATACCAATGATTGGGTATAAATTTTCTTTATATCCATCATAGAGTGAATGCGATAAGGTATGCTTGGTTGTTGCGAGTGTCGCGTATTCCAGCGACACCATGCTGAGATGCTATTAGTACAAAGAAAAAAAAAGGATGAAAAGTTAAAAGAGAAATTAAGGGGGGAGGGTGTTGTCGATTTATTGTCGTCAAGAAAAATAAACTACTACAAAATCAAATCGGTGATAGATTGTGGGTATTAAAATAAAACTATAAAAAAAGGCCATTAGCAACAGCGGAAAAGAAAGTAAGGGAAGATCGGATCGGGCATTTATAAATAAAAAAAATAATAGAAAAAAGAAACCGACCCGGATCGGATCGGCTGAAAAAGTCGGGATCTTGCATCATAGAACACTTAAGGCAAGACATTTTCCTTTTTTTTTGTTTTTTTGTTTTTTGTCCATTTGATTCAGAGCTGTCAAGAACCCTGTTAGAAGCGTTGAATTCTAATAATGAGATTTTTACAGATATATATACATACTATACGTAGTTTCCTGATACTTAGTATCCATTCGCTGGTTGCTAGTTAAAACCCATAATAATACTTCATAGTAAATGGGTAGCGATGTCGTACGTTATCATTTACTGTATAACGTTGGGAGCCAGGCGGCATCCATGTATGTCCGTTATGTCCGTGATGTTCGAGACTTCCGCCACAGATATATATGTATCTGTAGTTTGGAAACAGCTTACTACCCGTTTAAAGTAATCATGTATAGCAATCTCGTTCCCCAACTCTACAACCAGCATACCAATTGACTTAAGTTCAACATTGTGTTCCATACGATGCATTTAAATTCGTTTGGATCGAGTTTTTTTCTCTATTCAATTTTGCTATTTTTGAGCTGCTCTCAGTAATAATTGGATTGTCGTACACATATAGGTTATACTAAATATTGAAATAAGCCCGCAGCTGGTTAGAGTATGACGGGAAAAAAAATATCTAGTATGAGCTATAATACTTTGTTCTAGTTATAGCGAATTTTTTTAGCGATGTTGCGAGCGGCTTTAAAATGGTGATAGAAGCAAAAGTAGTTAAAATACCAGATTCCCGCGTGTTTTAATAGAAATATTATTGTAAGAGTTTAAAACTGAGACATTTATGCGGCTTTATATTATTTTATTTGGATATGCGTGTAATAAAAAAGATTTAGATAGCAAGTAGCATATTGTTTTTTTTTTTGTTAAAGTACACTGTAATATTCCTCGCAGTCTGCATAGTTGATACTTTATAGTAGGATTTATTTTATTTTCCAATCAATCAACTAACTTAATTTTCAACTAGAGCTATAGCAGCAAAGTTCCATGAGAGGGCTATTTTAGTGGTTTTGCATCTATATATTTTTTTTAAATAAATTGGCGAAAAGCAGGGTGTAAATTTGAAGCTATTAAATTTTTTTAAATTTAAACGCCGGGCGCGTCCGTCGCCCGCGTCCCGATAAGCGCCCTGATTATATTTTATTTACCTCTCCCTCCGACACCAATCAAAATCAATGCTAAATCAATGCTAAATAAATAAATGGACCCAAACTCATTCAACGATTCAAGGTAAAGCAGCAGATCCCAAGGAAAACGATTTTCAGGGTTTGTCTTTGACGAATTCGACGATCAACAATACTATAGCTGCCAATATTTTATCGAAAGAGGGATAACACTACCAACATATTACCAAGCGGAAGATTTACCAAGCTATACGTTCGGCCAACGAAGTATTAGATGTATGTTTCTAGAAATTATAAAGTGATGCTAACTTAGTATATATAGTCTATTGCTATGATGAACACAAGAACGCTCTAAAAACAGCAAAATTAAAGGAAAAGTCGATGAAAATGGAGATATTACATTTTTTTACAAGAAGCAACCACTCACACTAGCCATTCATACAAAAGAAAGCACAAGAAGGCCGACGTTAGTTATGGTAAAAAACAACTTGAAATCAATCCATAATCTACTAAAAGGGCTATTTTCAGTTCAAACTGATTGTAACTTTGCAGAGTTTGAAGTGTTTTACAAAGAGCTGGATTCTGAGAAACTAAATATATCCAACCTTGTATGCAAAAAAACCAAAAAACTTGTGTTTCCTAAACGTAAGTATAAATTCACATCAGATGGGCTGATATTTTCTTCGTATATCAATAGACAAGGCAGCATTTTGAGAGGATATAAAAGTCTCGTTTCACAGCACCAGTACACTTTTTCAGCGAACGGACATCTTGCGAAATATTTTGATAAAGTAGAAGGGCAAGCGTTCGATACGACTAGTATCCGATCGTCAAGCGGCAAAAAGGAAGAAGGAATGGGAGTAGGGTGGTTAATGATAGTAATGAGGGAAACACTCATGAGACTGATGTGCCGGTCGCTAGAAGAATACGGACCAGAAGTTGTACTCTAATTGCCGAGCAAAACAGGAATGCTATATCAGATGCTGACGGTGAGACTGTTGAAAGCGACGTTTCAGAGGATGAGTATATGCCAGAAGAACAGATATATGCTTTAGCTAGCCAATCACGCAAAACTAGTCAGATCAGAAATTATCGGCCAGCAGTTGACATTTATTTGTCAGAAAGCCATTTAATTGAATCTAACTGTCGAGAGAGAGGCCTTCGAATGTTGCATATCGTAAAAAAAAAAAAAAAATTGTTGGCGAAGATGGGCACGTCGGAAAGCGCGTTAATTGATTTCTTTGGAAGTAAAAAACGTGCCCTTATAATGTGGAGCGATTTTTTGAGCGATATTTCCCAGAAATATGACTGGGGGACCGTTAGTGACAGATTTCAACGTTTATTTATCATAGTTCATGGGACGAGACATAGTATAATTATTAGGTTTAAAGTCAACTGCGATGATGATACACTTCTGAATACTTTATTTATTAGCAGATTTATTTATACATTGGATTAGGGCAGGATTTTTAAGGAATGGAACCAACCTTTATATTTTTGATGCTATCATTTACGATTGTTTTTATGCTATTTGGTTTTAAAAAGTGATTTGAGGTTTTGGCTTATGCGCATATAATTAAGGAATTTTTTACATAAGGTTGAGATGATCGGAGAATGGAAAACGAGATGTGCGCCAATTTATTGCCGGCCCCTGT
The DNA here is from genome assembly GCA_030564365.1 of Blastobotrys arbuscula. Taxonomy (NCBI): domain Eukaryota; kingdom Fungi; phylum Ascomycota; class Dipodascomycetes; order Dipodascales; family Trichomonascaceae; genus Blastobotrys; species Blastobotrys arbuscula. The sequence continues at coordinate 4,822 of JAJLUN010000089.1, read as the reverse complement.
CATTTTCAACCACTACGTAAAACAATTTTTTGCCTCAACAATAAAAAAGAAAAAGAATCAAAACAAGCGACACTCACAAACTCAAGGCTGAACTCAATATTTTTGTGCATAGACTACGCGTTGACATATCGAACTAGCCAGCTGTACATTTCCAATCAACTTTGCCTGGATCCCAACCCGAATGAAAGGCAACCACTGATTTTTTTTTTTTTCGATACTAAAGTTTAGCGCCATACAAGCTTTGAGTATTATTACAATCAAAATATGGAAAAAACCACCGCTGAATACCAAAATTTTGAATCAAAAGCATTCTACGGCTTTGGATTTTTTAATAAATCAAACGAATTGGAGTATATCTCTCCGAAGCGTTTTATCAAAAGAGGTATACCGCTGCCGAAACATTATCAAAGTGTAGACCGGCCCACAATTCGATCAAAAAAACGCAATTTTGACTGTATGTATTATTTTTTTCTTTTTGTTTTCAATCAGTAAAAATCAAAAACTAACGTTGTACCAGTTCGGTGCTTTAACGAATATACCAACAAGTACGACGATGCTATTACAGGTCATGTAGATAGAGACGGAGATATATCTTTTTACATCCTTGGGCAGAATCTGGAAATAATAAAACACGCTGGTGAAAAGTGTATGAGGAAATATCCGCCATTCATATCTTACAACAAGAAAGTTTTTCATATTCAATCTTTACTGAAAGGGTTATTCGAAAATAGCGTTGATGAATGTTCAGAGAAATATGTGGTCTTTTTTGAAAATGGTGATATGCATGATATCAATGTAAGGAATCTTGTTTTTACCAAAGCCGCAATAATCAAGATCTCTCCTCAAAAAGATTATTATGTATCTTCAAGTGGGTTAATTTTCGATAGGAAGCGGCAGCAACAATTAACCACGCTGCGTAAGCGTATACAGCAACGATACTATGTTGGTAAACAATCTCTTTTTGCACACTTTATTTACAACAAGGAGCATCATTATAAAAGTAGACAAGCTGCTAATAAAAATGCTTTTTTCATACCAAGGTTTGAAATAGTCAAATGGGGGTTTTTCAAAAACTTGGATGGGAATCACATATTCATATTTTTAAACGGGGATGCAGATGATCACTCACCCGAGAATTTGGTAATAGTGCATCGAGATTTATTTTTAAAATGGATAGCAAGTTGCTTGGAGATGCAATATAAAACACAATTTATTTACAAGCATGGTAATGAAAATTTTGATTATTGCTTTGTTGCCGATAATGGTGAGTTTGTTTGGTGTATGCATTGTTGTGCACCTGTCAATATTTATTACCTACATACCCATGAATTCATAGAAAATGGTATAATGCCAAAAAATAATAGGCAAGATGAACTTGTTGAAGACAGCGATAATGATAGTGATTATAAGGAACAAGAGGAGGGGAAAAATCGTTTTGGTTATGATTTCTTTGATAGTGATAGTGACAGCGATGGTAATTTGAATGGTATTGCTGGCTATGATGATGAAGTTTGTGCCATTTGCAATCGCGGTGATTACACAGATTACAATCAAATCGTGCTGTGCGATGACTGTGACACCCCATATCATCAAAATTGCCATTCACCGATAATTAGCAATAATGTGGTGGACGATGAAGATGCGCCATGGCTATGTAGACGTTGTACTGAAGCGGCCAAATCGGTAAGTAAACTCGCGAACCAGAATGATTTTGAAAAATCGGATTCTCATTTCATTCAAATGTGTGCCATGAATCAACCAGGATGCTGCATTTCTTAGGCTCAGTATTTTCATGTATATTATTATTATTATTTATTATTTCATTCTTTAAAAACCTGCATTATCATTAACGACTATTGCTAATTTGTATATTCTATCTTACGGTAGATATAAAGCCCTGTCGCCCCAAAACAACCCCCGGGTTAGTGACTATTTTTTCTTGCAGATTATAATACCCTATCTTGTTTCATTTATATTATTATCAATACCAATTTTTTAGCTAATTATACTAGGCCCCCAAAATAGAATTTTCAAGCGATAAAACTATTTAGTTCTCAGGGTATTTGATGCGGCCAAATGCCGATTTGTAATCAATTATAACTGCTACATTTAGCTAAAAATTTAACATTTATAAAAATATGTTTATTACGCTAATTTCGCGAAGTATTCAAGTGGCTTAGTATACTTAATATTATTTTTTCATCTATGTAAACACTATAATTGGGCAAAAAGCGAACTTTATGTCATGCAAAAATAAGATATAGGTGCCTGTAAAATATAAACTAGTTAATACTTTACAAGGTTACCAGCTTTGCCAATATACTTGTAGCTTGTAACTACTTCTCTACTATATATAAAAGCAATACAAATGATTGCGATTTCATGAGCCATCAGCATGTTTCCATATAATTTGTACAAAGTCAATACTACTGCTTTTCAATACTTACAAATAGAAAAAAACATATATTTGTCCATTTTAGATTAATGGATTCAGCAGGTGTGATGAAACGAACTGTGTTTTACTGAATATAATCGGGCCACTTACTAGGTTTTTTACGATAAAGCATGCCTCTCAGAGTGAACTAGCTGCTATAAAGAGGACTTTTTCAAGTTTAGTTCTATCATTTGCTTATGAGGAGTCAATAGTGGGCTATCGGGTGTCTTTGTATTCTGAAAGTAACCGAACTAACTGGGCACTAAGTTCAGTATCAGGTTGGGCTCAACGAAGTCTATTTCTCCAACTAGGAGTTCATTAAATTTAGAGGCTTGCATTTAGACAACATGAGATATTGTTTAATTGATAAAATCCCTTCGTTGGCAAAGTAATCTATGATGTGATCAATTAACAAGCTCCGTTTTTGTTCATGAGAGAATAATCATATTTCTTATTCAGGTCCGCTAGTAATTAGCAAAAACACCTACTGAGCCTGCAACATACATAGAAAATCCTAATCATACTAAGCATAATAGCATCTTCCAAGTTATGCCGTCCACAGTAGTTATTTATGCCTTGTTTTCAATTCAGTGAAACTCACCACTAGGAGCACTGTTTCAGTTTCCTTTTTTTGTTTTGTTTAGTTTTCATAATATCTGATACACTAACATCAGATGCATCATTGGATCTGAACTCCAATATTAATAATAACCCATAATCAAAATACGAGTATTATGTACTCAAAAGTATGTAAGCCAATTAATGATAATTGATCCTTACATCTGTTATTTATCTAGTTGTTCGTAGCGTCATGTGAATACGTTTTTCTCTTAAAGCAGAAACATTTATCATTCGATAGAAATGTCTCTGCAATCATGATGTGACCATGCGCTGACTCGTATCATCCCATCTTTGTGATTACATGCTTTAAACGATTTATAACTGCTTGGATATGACCTACAACCTTTCTTCTGTACCCTTTACAGAGTAGTCATTTCCGCCTCCACAAGATTTACTGTCATCATATAAGTGCGCACCAAATAGTCTAAGATTCTCTACTTGCCTTCACACTACCTCCCTCATTTGATCTGTCGTCATCATCATCATTTGCATTGTTCGTGATATCATCGTCCTCAACTCTTGCTATAGTTCTGAGGTGTATGATTCTATTATCATTGACAATCTCCGATAGTGGTGCTGACCCCTCTTCGATTTCATCTATTTTATTATCAGCAGCAGCACAAGATGATAAATAATTCTCACCAGGTATATTCATTACGAAGTATAAAAACTTACTCCTGTCTCTACTACCTGAAGAATGGTAGGCATAAATTTGCTCACCATTAGTTTGATATTTCCAACCGTCTGTATCAAAGTTTGATATATGTCTTGCCAAAGGCGTCTCTCTAATCATTCCTGTCCATTCAGCTATTACACGTGTAGCCATTATCAATAATATAAATTATTTAAAAAAGACTGACATTAGTATGAAGTCGCGAGTATTATAAGTAACCTACAACACGCTAATAGGTTTAATGCGAACGTACAATAAAGACAATTAGGAATATTACAAAAATAGTAAAAGTGAAGAGGGAAGATTAGGATCTCACATTCACATTTCTTATATAGTGCATAATTGTTTACCCCACCCCTTTCTCGGTAAACATATCATAAAAGGTTCTAGAACCTATAGTAGTGCTTATGTAAGCACTTTTTTATTTTTTTTATCTCTTCTTTATTATTATTTACTTAATACATATACTAAAAAACATCTCTTTATTCTTTCCATCCATTTTTTTTTATCTCTTCTTTATTACTATTAATAATACTAAAAAACCATTTCAATACTTAAAAAAATATAAAATAACCAAAAATAACAAAACAATTTAATAACCACTAAAAATAACAATAGATCATAACTTTGATAATAGAGGAAAAATCAGAAGACGAAAAAACCCCTAATTAGGGCTTATGGTAAAAACTACAATCAACCTGGATCAGGCTGTTGCAGCCCCGTGTAATAGTTTTTTTTTATTTTTTTCAATTTCCATAATATATTAAAATACTATATCTGTGATTTTTTTTTTTCAATTTCATAATATATTTAACATACTATATCTTTATTACTAAGTGATACATATAAGAGTAGTGTTTGTAAGGTGTAATGTATTGTGAGATGTAATGCTGAGGTGTGAGTGAGTGAGAAATCATTTATTTTATCCAGGTCCGCTAATAAGTAGCAAAGAGACCTGCTGAGTTTGCAATATACATAAAGCTGTTCTAATTATACTAAAAAAATAATAATAATGTTCAATTGTGCCATCCACAGTAGTCATTGGTGCCCTGTTTTCAGTTCTAGTCCTTTTTTCTGACTTCAAATTAATGATT